>JAVJHY011621485.1:0-44387 GCA_035593235.1 Phascolosoma agassizii
ATGCCCATTCGTCGGGGCAAAAGTTAGCGGGTGGATTCACGATGTAACGGTTCCGATCCATTCGCCTGACAATGAACGCGATTAGCAAAGGAAATTAAAGTATTACACTAAACATAATGAAAACAATTGAAAGTTGGCGCAAGCAAGTAGACGAGCTTGCAGCGCAACGGGCTACCGCTAGAACCCGCCTCAAACGCGGGCGCAAAACCGTGGATGGTGCGGAGGCGTATTATTACGCTGCCGAGGAGGCGCAGCAAATTGTCCAGGCCGTTGCCGAAACCATTCAAGAGAAAGCACATGACCGCATTGCCGGAGTGGTAAGCCGGTGCCTGGCCACCGTGTTTGACGAGCCTTACGAATTCAGAATCAATTTTGAACGGGCACGAGGCCGCACAGAAGCGCGGTTAGTGTTCATCCGCGATGGTATGGCGGTCAACCCCATCGATTCAAGCGGTGGTGGCGTTGTGGATGTGGCAGCGTTCGCGTTGCGTTTGTCCTGCCTCATGTTGTCCCGGCCTGCTGCGCGGCGTGTGGTGGTGCTTGACGAACCATTCCGGTTTGTAAGCGAAACATTCCGGCCCCGTGTGGCACTGATGCTAGAGGAGCTTGCCCGTGATCTTTCCGTTCAATTCATCATGGTAACCCATATCGCAGAGCTGCGCGTAGGCACCATAATCGAGGTCGAATAAAATAATGCTACAGGGGTATTTGGGTAACTCAGGAGAAGACCGGAACCCCAAGAAACGCCGCCTACCCCCGTAGCAAAGTTTCGGCCTCGGCCCGTTTGATCGCAAGCGCTAGTAATTTATGCGCAACAGTGGCAGCGCCCGGTATACGGCGGGCACGCCCAACGCGCACCATGTTGGCTACAATAACGTCGACATTCTCACGGCACCACACAGGGCCATTATTATCCATACGCTGCGCCATGCGTTTGCACTTTTTGCACTTACCGCAGCGGCGGCACCAAAAACTTCCCTTGGCTATAATTTCTTGAAGATGTGTGCCCGCCCCTTTAGGCTTTACTAGCGCACTGGCGGTTGTGGGGGTGGCCTTTAATCGGAATTGGTCAATAAGCGCCTGCGTAACCGGTATTTGCGCACCACGTAACCGCCCCATCTTCCTTCTTTTATACCGTGTGTAACCCCGACCCCGGTTAAGTGACACGTTAGTTCCATGCTCTAGGTGGTAACATACGAAACGTTCCGGTAGTGGCGTCAAAACACTACCCACCCAAGCACGCCATGCGCGATTAGCCCGGTTGTGCCGGGCAAGTAAATTCCTAACATCATCGTCCGCTTGTTCACTAAATTCCTTAATAGTGGTCACCTGTGGTATGTGCTTAAGCAGCTCTGCGGCATCAAACACATTACATGTCCCACACCGTAAATGGAATCTGGACTGCAAATACATTTGGCTGCTGTCCGCATAATATGTATACCCCTTCACCACCTGGTAACCGGTGCCGACTTTACCATTACGTGCTAACCAGGTGGTGAAGTCGCTGGATATATGGTCATCGCAATCGGCCACCATCATCCATGTAGACCGGCCCGCCGCATTAAGCGCAGCCAGTGCAAGCTTACCCCCCTTGTCTATGAAGGTGCGTTTGCGGCCATTCCCACCCGGTGACGGGTCCGGGATTAATTTCATAAGGATTGGTAACGCCTCCATCCGGCGGAGCGCCCCCTTGCGCTCAGGGAGTTGGTTAGCAACAGCACTTATCAAGCAATCGTGCCCCTTTGTTTGTGCACACCAACTCTCCCATGCATCTAGGATAGTCTCCCAGTAACCTTCATAATCTGTAACGGTGGCAGGGTGGCGGATGCCAGTTAGGTATGTAATTGTGGCTATGCTCATTTCGAAGAATTTGTTGGCACCATAATTACCCATTTTTTCCCGCCGTTAGAACCCTCCGACCCAACACACCAGCCACGCTCCGCCATCCTGCTAACCAGGCGTCGTTCCGAGCGGCGATTTGTATCATCTACCAAAAAAGGCACCCCCTCGAATAGGCTAAGGTATTTGGATAAAATAGAACGATGTGCACCATGCTTCTTCGGCGGGCCATCCACTACCACCCCCCGCAAGTCCCCGTTTCGCAGGGCGTGCCCCGCTGCTTTCAAAAAGTCATCTTGATTGTAAAAACCTGCTTCCATAGGTGCATATACATACTCCGCAGCAGGGCACCGGCCCAAATATTTTTCCGCATGCTCTAAAGTCACCACCCGCCGCCCACTGTTGCAAAAAGTATTGGTGGATTTGCCGGACCCTAATTCAAGGATAGTCCCGCCTTGCGGCAGCACAGCGAGGAAAGCCCTCACTGCATCCGATGTTAAACAAGCAGGCGTGCCCCGCCGTTTTTTCGGTGGGGGTGGTGGTTGGTAATCGGGCAATTCGAACCGGGATGGCGTAGGGAACGTTTCTTGGAGGAACGTTTTCATTGCGTCGTTCGTCCCTGCTTCCGAGTAACCGAAAAATAGTTTACCCTCAGACTTTTTACGAATCCCCTCAATGGTGGTTGCGCTGTGGAAAGATGCTTTCCTCCCGTGCATTTTATGCCGGGGGATAGCTATCGAATTAAAATACAAGGTATTGATGCACATGCCCGGCGGGGTTTGGTAATCAACCAAGCTCATCACCCGTTCGAAACTTTCCCGCTGCACAGTTTGCGGCGAATGTGTATCGTAAAAATGTGTTGGCTTACCATGCGCTTTCAAATGGTCGCATGTCCGCTCCGCACGCCGCCACCATTTACCCTCCTTGGTGCCAACATCCGCATTACCAGAATAGTAAGCTTGCCCACCGAGCCATGTGCGTAATAAGCATTGGTCGTCTGAAAGGCGGATAAATGTATCCGATACCCCGTTTGCACAGGCAAGGAGGACTTTGTCAATTAGATTCGCATCTTTGTTTCTGCGGTGGGTATCCTCTGCCGGTATGTGGGTAACGCCTGTGATCCACCCAGGTTTAGCACCAACAATAAACACTCTGCCCATATTGGGGAAATTCTTCTCTAAACTGCGTAGGGAATAACGGAGTTCATTATTATCCCATTTACTGCCAATTGCCCGGCGGCCATGCATACCACCGGCTATCGGGTAAACTACATCAATCTTCTGTTTGCTCATCTTTGGTCTTCGGTTTGGCCCCCGCCCAGAAAGCAGAGTTAGTTTTATACTCTTCCTCAGTGTGGTTTGGCCATGGCATTGGTGGTGGTGCGCCTACCGGGTATACATCCCGGCGTATACCCTTAATTTGCACGACAACGGCCCCTGGGCGCGTTGCTAGCAACGGCACCCTTGCCACATCAATCTCAACGGTCGGCGGGGCCAGGATGGCACTAGCGGCGGCAGTAGCCATACCTGGCCCACCAACACACATTACACTTACGGCCTGTATGGTTTCGGGGAACACGCATTTGCAGAAAACGTCAGGCAGATCCACTGAAACGCGAGCGCGTGATTTAATAGCATTCCATGTGGCCAGGGGTGCGGTAATCTCCATACGGAAACTTGGCACTGGTTCTTCCGTGCAGAACCACCCCCGGTATTCGATACCGTTTTCCCCCTGCAACCGGATAATGGCTTGTTTAGAGGAAGCACTACTTGGCGAGGGGCTGCTTGGCGAGCTACTACTAGGTAGTGGTGGCGGGCTACTAGACGATGGGCTACTACTGCTACTTGGCGAGCTGCTGCTGGGGGATGAGCTACTAGGGGAACTACTAGATGACGGGCTACTTGCTGAACCCGCAGATAGTGAACTACTTGGTGATGGGCTACTTTCTGACGGGCATGGGCCAATCGTTACTTGATAAAGCCCATACGCACCTTCAGGCGGGCAATCATCCTCAAGGGTCCAACCACTACTACCAACTTCAGTTCCATTAATTTTTAAACGCCAGTTAACTTCCGGGAATCTAGCAATGTTGGAATCATCTAACTCCAGTGTTGCAACCGCACCGCTTTCGGAGGTGCCTGTAAAAATATCCCCGGCTCTAGTTAGCTCTACAAATTCGTCGTCACCTTCAACGCAAACCGTATCACATGGAACACCAGAAGAAGATGACGGGCTACTTAGTGAACTAACGGATGGCGGGCTAGCCGAAGGTGATGACGGGCTGCTAGATGATGGGCACGGCCCGACTGTCAACTCGTAAAGCCCATACGCACCTTCAGGCGGGCAATCGTATTCGAAAGTTAAGCCGCTACTCCCAACTTCAGTTCCATTAATTTTTAAACGCCAGTTAACCTCCGGGAATCTAGCAATGTTACTTGAGTCTGATTCAAGCGTTACGGTGGAGCCACTTTCGGAGGTTCCTGTAAAAGTATTCCCCGCCCTTGTCAGCTCCACAAACTCCCCATCTTTTTCAACACAAACCGTATCGCAAGGCGGGCTACTGGGGGACGATACACTGCTGCCGCTAGCTGGGCTACTGGATGATGAACTACTACTACCACTAGGTAGGCTACTAGATGACGAGCTACTACTGGGGGAGCAACTGCTATCACTATAGTCGGGGACATCCGCAAACGTCACCATCCATTGCCCAAACTTTTCCCTCGCTATAAGGTGGTATGTGTAAGGCAATTCGAAATCATAGATATTGTAAACTACCAGTGTCTTAACCCTATTCCCCGGCAGGACAACAGGCACTAAGGTCCGCTCGTCATCTATTATTTCCGTCTTAAAGATTGCGCAGAGCCGCCGGCCTGGGACGTCCCCCACACGGGGCGGAATGGTTTTACATTTGATTGGCCGCGCTATATAAACTTCCGGCGATCCCTGGATAGGTGAGTCTGTGGAATTTGCTGAACCCCTGCCGATACGATCCGACATTGATTTGGCGACAAGCTCGGCAATCTTGTCGCGATCTCGTTTCGTTAGGTAATATCCGTCAGCCATTGTTTTACGCTCCTGGGCCTGGGAGTGCAGCCAGGAGCATCTTAGTATCCCCAGCTAGTGAACGCACCTGTATACTTCGGGCATCCATCGGCATGAAAAGCATAAACTCACCAGGCCGGAGCCTGCACGCGGGAACACCCCCAAATGATATTTCGATAATTTGCATACGCTCCGCCTCAAGTTCCTCTTTGGTGGGTTGCGTAGTGCGTCCAGCCACCGCGATATTTTCAAAAACCACGGCCCCCACATTATCCAACAGCCAACCAAAATCCGGGGCCTCCCATACACTACTAACAACCACTCGCCTTGTCCATGGGTCCTCCTCTGCCGGTGGCGTAGCCACGTCGCCCCGGAAAGAAAAGCTAGTTGGTTGGTCACCGGACTGCTCGAAGTATAATTGCAATACTGCCGTGGTCCGGTCATCTTGCGGCCCGGCTACTGGCATAACCCCTTGGTCTAAAGGTGTGGTTTGTTGGTCTTCTTTCATAAGTCTATAATGTAGCGGGTATACCTAGAATCAAGAAATTCGATTCCCTATAATACTCAACCAAGATCTCAACAGGCTCCGCACCATCCGCTAAGGGTGCGCCTGCACCATCGAGCAGCACCCGCCCATTCTCCCCGTTTACATCTTTGTAAACTTCAAAATCTGCGGGATTATTTTGGTCACCACCATCGCTAAGTATCTTGGTGCCCTCATCGATAATCTTCCGGTCAAAACCTAACCCGGTTCGGGGGGTATTTCGTATATCGAATTCATACGTCACTTTATAGTATTTGCTACACGTCCCATAATACAAACGCCGCCATGAAACGCCGCTAAGTTTAACTGCCCGTGCAGGCATGCCCCACAAGCCGCCCGAATTAACTGTATCTACCATCGGGGTAAAATCGTCAAGGGGTAGCTCACCAACATTCAAAGTAATAACAACCGTAGGGCGGTTATCGTCAAACTCTACGGCAGCACCCCGGAACATTTCATGGCTCGAAGATTTAAGCTTTTCGCCATCCCTGGTCTCAACAGCCTCCTTAGTATACTTAACAAACCCGCCTGAAATCTCAGGTGGCTCTAGTAATGGGTTTTCGATGCTTTCGTCTTGGCACCGCCCGCCATCACCGCTCGCACCGGCTGCACTATCCGGCGAACCCGGAGTGGTGAAAACATGCTCCACCGTCCAATAGTATCCCTTCTCTTTAGTTTGCAGCGGCGTCGCCACTGCTTCCGATGTGCGCTGCGCAAAAGTATCGCTATCACCGCCATAGGTCCAACTTGCACCAAGCGCAGGCAAACCAGGGCAGTTAATAGCTACCTGCGGCCCATCCGTGAGGGCGCCCTTACACAGCCATTTAATCCTATATGTTCGGTGGCCTTCTTTGGAGTCGGTTCGCGTCCAGCCTCTATGTCCTTTTAATTCCATGGTTTAGACTGATGCTGGGGATAATACGAAACTGCCGTCTTTGGAAGATCGCGTGTTCTCTTCAATCAAATCAAGCACTGCCATTAATGCGGCATGATTAGTTTTTGTGCCTTTTGGCGGAGGCTGATTTTTAGCCGTGTTGGTGGTGACGCGAACTGTGCCCTTTGCCGCGTTGGCAGTGCTGCCTTGGAGAGCGCGAAACTCTTCTAACCGGGCTAACGCTTCTGCACTACCCGCCATCACCGCATCAACCCCCGCTACATTGAAGGTCACCTTAATATCTGAATTTTCCTGGATATCCTTTATTGCATCGCTGGCCGCTTCGATTGCTTCTGCATCCGTAGCCACCCCGCCTTCCGTAGCAGGTTTATTACTTTCTGTGATAAACTTCGGCCCTTCTGTAATTGTAGATTCAAACCCGTCAAGCGCACCACGTAGCTCTTTCGTTTGTTTTTTGATAATGTTAGTAGCGCTTTCCGTCAGGCTATCAGTGGTCATCCCTTCACTGAGTTCCTTGTTATACTTCGTAGCCATCTCATCTACGAGCTTAAGTGCGGCTGCACTACCGCCCGGCGTAAATATGCCCTGGAGGGCTTTTGCCGCCCCCGCCGCAAATTTAGCAAATGCTTTTGCAGCCTTACCAATCCCCTTCCATGCCCACTTCAAAAAGTCACCGGTAAACACCCGCTCAAATGTTTGACTCATGTAGCCTACCCACAGGGTGAACAACCGGGCTATCGTGTCGACTAAAACCTTAGTATTATGTGCCATGTTCTTGACAAAGATAAGGAAAAGCGCGGTCATGTCATCAACCATATTCCGCCAATTGCGCGGTAACCAATCAACCAAAACTTTGAAATTTTGGTCAATGTTACTAATAAAACCTACCACATTTGCAGCCCACTCCTTCGCTACCTCTTGCGCTTGGTGGAAGGCCCCAGTAAGCGCACCTGGCCCCCAAATATGGTCGATCAGTTTCTTTGCCGCCACACCCAACGCCACTACGCCTGCCGTGATGGCTGCTATAGGCACCACAAGCCCCGATAGAGCGGATACCACACCACTACTAGCAAGCGCCGCCAAGCCTGCCGCAGCAGCCCCCGCCACAGTCACCAACGTCCCCAGCACCACGAGCAGCGGCCCTAACACAGCAGCAATGCCCACAGCTCTGGCAATAAAACTCTTAGCACCTGCACTAAGATTGTGGAACCAAGCCGTCAAAGCCTGTATATATTCTGCTGCAATAGCAATGTAAGGCGCTAACTCTTCACCAATAGCCTGGCTAACTCCAATGATTTGATTCCATAAAATTTTCATCTGCGCCGAAAACGAAGCTAGTTGCTTATTTGCAACATCGCCAGTAGTGCCGCCCGCCATAAGTAGTTCTTTCCTATACTCTCTAATTGCCTCGGCGTTGCCCAACAATGGCATGATGGCCTGTTGTGATATGGCTTCAAAACCCAGCATTTGCAAGGTAGCCATTTTTTGCGCTGGCCCCATACCTTTGGTCGCCTCGGTAATGCCCTCTATAACAGCCGTGAAATTTTTACCGGTTGCAGCAAATTCCTCAACGTCGATATTTAGTTTCTGGTATACATCACGGTTATCATTGATGGCCTTAGTGGTTAGGCGGATAGAGCGGGCAAATGCGGAACCTGCGGCGTTGCCTTTCAAGCCCTGGTCCGCATAAACTGCCAACATGGCGATGCCCTCTTCTAGGTCCAGGTTAAACTTGCTAATAGCAGCACCGGCCTCATTTGTGATGGCACTGGAAAACTGTGCAACGGAAGCGTTAGCTAATGTGTTAGCTTTAACCAACGCATCAGAGACCATCACCATCCCCGCTAGATTTTTCGCAGCGTCTTCAGATGTTAGCGCAAGGGCTGCCTGCGCATCTGTCAACAAGTCCGTTGCGGTGGCCATATCGAACGCTCCGGCGACAGCAAATTGTTCGACTTTTGGTAAGGCCGCGATTGATTTTTCTGCATCCAGGCCAGCGGATGCGAGGAAGAAATAACTTTCCGCTAAGTCACGGGCGCTTGTAACGGATTTACGGGAAATGGTTTGCGCCGTGGCTTCCATCTCAGCCCGCAAATCTTTAGACACGCCGCTCATAATTGCGGTGGACTTGGTCATGGCATCGTCGAACGATGCATAGGATTTAACCATACCGGCAACAGGTAGCGTTATACCCAGGGACATCGCCATACCAACGCCCCGCATCTTACGGCCCGCGTTGGCAATGCTGGTGGCGGCCTGTTGTGTGTTCTTCAGTGCATTGTCTAAAGTTTTCTTGTAGGCACTCCCATCGCCTACCAACCGGATAACAAGCTTCTGAAGTTCTTTAGTCATGGTTTAGTTGGGGGAGTCTGCACTTGCGGGCGTTCGCTATTTGCATCCGTAAACGCAAACCAAGCCTGTTTGGATTTAGATATGCGGTCAGTTAGTTCTTCCCCGGTGGGTAGCTTTGTGGTTTTGCCGCCACTGAATCTAAGTATGAAGTTATCAAGTTTGAGGCGCAATGGGTGCTTAGCTAGTATACGGCGAATTTCCAGCGCAATTTGAGCTAGGTAAAACTCTTCCCGCCTGGGCTGATTGCGCTCTTGGTGGAAGTAGGTTTGCCATTCTAAAAACTCTGTGCTGGTGGTTTCCTTTTGGCATCGCTGCACGCTTAAACCGAGGCGGGCGGCAAGTTGGAACCATGCCGCCCGCTCACCCGTTAGTCCTTTCCCTCTTCGTCCTCTTCGTCATCTTTGATGCCGGAGATTTTCTTCGCTTCATCAAACAGTGCTGACACCACACGTGCAGGCCACCCTTGGATGGTGCTTGCGGCAACGGGTTTGTCTTCCCCGTCTTTGTATAGGCACATGCATATCAAGCTGGCGTGCAAACCGTCGAAATTTTTGACGGTTTGCGATTTGCCGTCTTTCGACGCCACCAACCGCTGGCCAAGATTAGTGAGGTATTTATCGCGCTGCTTACCATCCAGTTCTCGCAAAGTATACTTATCACCAGCAATGGTGACGGAGATCTCTGCAAGCTCTAGATCAAAGCTTAGTGGGTCTTTCTTTTTCATGTGGTCTTCTTCTTAGTTAGTTGTGGTGAGGGGTATTAAGGGGCGGGGGTGTGGACGGGTGCGATTTCTGCCCCGGCTGCATCCTGGTTACTCGGGATAATCTCAACATCAGCGGTAGGCTGCTCACCCTCAACGGCCTCGCCTGGGGTGAAGGTGTTGAGCCAACCCCAAAAGGCAAGGGTGTCACCATCGGGGAAGGTAACCGTAATCAAGGTGTTCACATTCACCAATGCCACCACCTCCGGGTAGCATGCCGGGTCATACGCTACCGTCATCGATGCCGGGGCCATAGTAATCAGGGCCTTCGGGTTCCGCGTCCGGTAGGCTGTGTTTAACATCGTAGTTGTATCCACCTCGCCGCCGCCATCAATGCCAGGTGGCGTTACCGTTTTCTCGTAGAAAAGGACGTTCGGGTCAGCGGTGAAAGAAATAAGGGTTTGGTATCCGTCGTCAAGTCTTACGCTCATAGTTTTTTCTTGTTAGGGTTTCGTAAATGTTAATGTTCCGTTCAATGTTAACTGCTCACGGCGGGCGGCGTCGGTCTCTTGCCCAATTGACAGCACATCACTAGTCTGCATTACAGCAATTAATGTATAGGTAACGCTGTCAATTACAACATCTAGTTGGCGTATCCCGTCCAGTGCTTTTTGTAAAGCACGCACCTTCCGCCAAGCCTCTTGATGCGTTGTCGCACGTAAACGAATTTGCCAACCGGGATGGCGCACAGTCTCACCATTGAGCATAATGCGCCCGTCGCCGATTCCTTGCGTATCGTAAGTGCAGAAAGCGTTATCCGGTTGGCTAGGTAGGTGGCCTGTGAATACGGGCCATGCTGCGCTGCTTATATTCTGGCTGCGGAGCACACCGGCACCGGCAGCCACTAACGCATATCTTAAGATATCTGCCGGGCTATGTGCTAATTCATTCATTTTTAAGAACGCCGCCTAACTTCATTTCCTACAATCTCTACTAACCGCAACCGGTGGTCGCGGTATGGTGCCTCAAGGAATTTAGCCTGCTTGCCGGGCTTATGCCGCGCCTCAAGGTCCTCGTGGACGTATATTGCATACTCGGTTCCATAGCCTACAAATACTTCTGTATCATGGCCGCTGCCAGTGCTGCGTGTATTAGCACTGGCACGCAGCGGCCCGAACTCAACAGGGACAATTCGCATACTTTCACGCTGCAAAAATAGTCCAGCTTTTTTGAGGCCAATCTCAACCCCCTGCGCCGTGCCTTTTTTGTGCGCTTTAATAGCCTGCTGGAGGCCTTTTATTCCTGTAATAGTTGCCACGGCGTTAGAGGTATGTTGTGCGAAGAAGTTCCGTGGCTTTGAGGGTTGGTAATTTGTCGAAGCGGCGGACCTCCCACGCCCCTGGATTAGCTGCGGGATTACTTTCATCCGTTAGGTCTGCACGGTCACCTAACCATAGGTATCCCCCCGGCTCTACCTCGGTGCCGTCCGGTAATTGGGGCACGTAAACTACTGCATTTGATATCGTGGTGGTGCCTTCAGGGGTGACGAAATCCTGTGCCACATCTTCCCACCGAACCCGGAAATTACCATCCGCATTACGGACTAATGCAACTAGGGGGCCTTGCGTGGGTTTCCCGTAGTCATCACTTCCTGCGGGCGGCCAGTAAATGGCGTCCTGCCTCCGCATCTTAGTAATTATGCTCATACCAAAACCCTTCTAAGTCCTCATCACAGCCAAACTCAAATCAGTTACGCTGGAATATGTTAATTGCACATTCCCGGCGTCGTCATTGTATGTGGCAACCGGGAATGTGCCTACAACTCGCAACTCGCCAGCAGGGATTTCCATCGTGCGATCAGCTACCGGCTGGCCATCTACAGTTCCTTGGGTTACGAAAGTAATAGTAGTGGTCGCGCCTGAGTCATTTCTGATATGGAGGAACTCGATACCGCAATTAACGAACTCATCACCCCCCACATCTGCCGCGTGGAACGTAGGGTTTAGTCCATCCCGTGTAATTCTTTCTGCTTCTAGTATCATGGTTTATTCCGGTGCAGTGCCCGCCCAAAATCCACCCACAACGGATTTGCCACCCTTGAGAGCATCTTTTTCAACTTTAGCCAAACCGCCATTTGTATCTAACCGCATGGCGGTTTGGCCATAGTGGGAAGTATTGAGGCCAAGGTCGACTTTGCTTTGATATGCTACACCCACACTACCAGCCTTCTCACTGGTGACGCGTGGATCGCGGACGGTATAAAAATGCGCAGTAAGCCAACGTTCGATTAGCTCTAGCTTTTCGTCATTGTATACAATTGCCGGGCCGTTGTCGCCTGTGCATGCAAAATCTACCAGGGCGCTTGCCGGTTGGATAAATGCTTCCATGGCAATATCGTCAGGAACAATATCGTCGTCCAATTCGATGATAGTCGCCACAAGATCTTTAGTAGTTCTCATACGATAAGGTCCGCCAAGTTTTTGGTCGCTGTAGTAGTTTCAAGCGTAGCATTACGCAGCCCCAAGGGCAAGCATGTCACCCGGTATATAGTTCCCTCCGGTTGCAGCAAATCCGTCCGCTGCAAAACAATCTGCGCATACCCATCTGCATCTGTGGTAGCTTTTTTAGCTGCTCCGATTTCGATGAATCGCTCTGATTTAGCCAAGCCTGTATCCTCGCTCACAAGTTGAAAGTTGATAGTGATACCCGCGCGCTTAGTATCGTCAATTGCCTCGGTATAGACAAAAACCGTGCATAGGCTCACATCGGGCGATGGGTCGGGGATAACCACTGCCGGGCCTTCGGGCGGGTCTACCAGTTCTACCGTAACTAATTGATCAGCCTCTTCTATTTTCTCAATAGCTTCCGGCGATAACCCGCCGCCACTAGCCCAACTTCCTGCCCCGTGTTCTGCCGTTAGTTCTGCATCGATCTCTTCTACGGTGGGAGCTGTCACATTACTAATATCCTCTGCAATGTCGGCACCTGTCGGGGCTCCTAGCCTAGCATAGCTGTCGCCACTCTGTGCGGGGTGATTTCCTGCTAGGATGGTGCCTATCAGGCGAGCCGTGATAGCGTTGGAGATGTCTATAATGGTGGCGTTGTCCGGGGCTGTGTAGCCGCTGTCTGCGAGGCGGCTGGACACGGCCACATCCATGCGCGCTAGCTCGGTTGCCAGCTCAGTCCGCACTGCCGCTGCGATAGCATCCATCTGCGCATCCAGGTTAGCCGCTGACATGCCGATGGCCGTTCGGATGTCTGCTTCGGTGAGTGTGGAGAAACCGGTAGCCGTAACCCAATTGCCCTGGTTAGTTTGCAGTTCGTCGGTATCGGCGAGAATGTTGGTTGTATTGCTGCCCAAGACACCCGCTACAATCTCATCATTGATCTCTGATTCCGTTGGCGGCGTAACCGTATTAGCGCCGTCCGTGCCCCGCATCGGGGTGGTTGGGATAGCCGCTAATCTAATCTCATTATCCGCCGTTTGCGGAAACCCAGTAAAGGTCTGGACCGTGTGCGATAATGCACCGCCCCCAGAAAACGTGAAGGCGAGGTGGTCGCCGTTTGTTTCGGCCTGTGCAGGGGAGTAGCTGTAATAACCGCCGCCCTCATGAACGGGTGCAGCACCAGCACCAGCCGTCTGAGCACCATTGTCTACCGTAACGGCAACCGAAACAGTGCCAATAAAATTAGCACCGCTGGCCGTGGTTATCATCTGGCAGCCCACGCTCTGATTAGCCACATTTTTTTTCATACTAACGAATTTACACTGACGCCGCGGATTAGGTTAAAACCCCCTATATTGATACCGACATACAGCCCCCACAGATGCCCTCGGTCGGCCAATCCCAACGCGCCATCAGTAAAAGGCAGGACCACATCGAACGGATTGCAAAAGTTAAAAGAAGACATCCTATTAGTTGCCGCAATTTGTAACTCGTTTTGGGTGAAAGTAGGTATGATCATAGGTCTTAGATCCTCTCAAGCCATGTAAAAGAGGCGGTTATATTAGCCGCTGCGCCAGAGGCGACCCGTGCAGTCAAAACCCACCGCTCCCCTGGTAGGATAGGCTCATTAAAATTTGACAAGTCCCGCTGCCCTCCCGTTTCTCCGCCTAGCTCAAAAGTTAATAACCGCTGCCCCCCGGTAACCCCAGTCCCTGCGCTGCCATACTTCATTACAGACACATCCGTTTGAATATCAGTAAGGGATGCCGCCCCCTCTATGGAGGTGACGTTTTTATATAAAATCAGCTCTGATGGTTTAGTAGATTCGGAAGAAAACGAAGTAAAATCGGGATACACAGACACTTTGTTTTTCAACGAATTAAACTCATTCGAGTTACTCAATACAAGCAAAACAGTTTCCGTCGTGCCGATAGACTTTGTAGCCGACACTGAGCGCCGTATGCCCCTAGTGGTTTCTTTTCCTTGGATGAATCCTGCCATTGAGGCGGTCTTCATCACTAGGGTGCCTCCAGTATACCCTGTTTCCGTTTTCGCGATTAAACTCAAGTTGAGGGTGGGGTTTACTAATGTTGGGACTGTATTTTTATTGCTATACTGGATAATATGCACGAGCTGGAAAACTCCGGTTTCGGAGTTTTCCACCGAGTAGAAAATTGGCCCATATCCAAGATATTGAAATTCTATCTTGAAAACATTCCCCTTAGTGGGGTCTAGGGTCATCCCACTTGGCCCATTACCAAGCATTTTATCCACATTCCAAGCCGCCTGCGTTACCCACTCTTCATTGGGTGCGGCCCCAACTATAGACGCAAACATCGCCGCCGCGGTTACACCTGTTCCACCTGTATCCACAAAACTAAAAACACCACCAGCACTCTCGGCAACCAGGCTTAGGAAATCTACATAAACATTATCCTTAGACAACGCTTCCCAGCCACGCCCAGCATTCAAGAAGGCTGCCGCTTCATTAACAATCTTCTCCGTAACCTCGGCAATAGTATCGCCATTCACAATAGCAACAACGACTGGAGAACCATCCAGCGTTATTGTGATATCCCCGCTACCAGTTGCGGCCCCTGTTATCTCGAGAGTTTGCATTTCGAGTGAACCGCCCGCCCGCCTCAAAACCCCGAACGCCGCACCGTCATAGCCAAAGAAAAGACCCTCATCGTCATCACCAGCCCCAAAAACCTGGGAACTATTAGCAGCGCCCGTCGTAAAGATGCAAGTCCCCTTCATTACAGCGCCCTGTCCAGGGCCGTAACGCAAGACATCTTTAGTCCTGATCTGACAAAAAGCATTAGCCACCCCTGCGGATGTTACGGTAGCCTGCCCATCCGCTACCGTTACTGCACTACTAACATTGTTTGCAAGCACGTCCGCCACATCAGGATGGGTAATTCCGTATGGAAATTTGATCTGCACCTGTGGCGTGTTCTCCGCCACTTTAAGTTCTCCAAATGCAGTAGTCGGCAAGTTATCGACTATAACTTCCTGGAATTTAATACCAGCCCTATCCTTCGCCGCGTAGGTTTCGCCGGTCCCTGGTAGTATTGTATTGTCACTCATTATGTATATTTACCTCTGGTGAATGTCGTTCCATCATCTGAAACGGCAGCAGATGAAACTGGCGTGACCGTATCGTCTGCTAGTAGTGTTTTAGTCGTAGCCGTCTGCGTGCCCTGATTACGCGCTAACATAAACAGCCAGTTAATTTTATCTTCCATAGTCGAGTTGGCGGATGGGACACCCCCCAACTCGGGCACAACATTGGTGCGCAATACGCTTGCGGCAGTGCGATTCTCGATTGAGAAGGAACCAACAACTTCACCACCAACGGGCGTTCCACCAACAGTTCCCGCGACAATCCGAACCGAGTAATCAGAGCCGACCGCGTAGAACGCGTCGGCACTGGTGTCGATTTTGACCATATTCAAACCGGTAACCCCGTCAAAATCCACAGTAAGCGTAATGCCTGCTGTGCTTTGTGTGGTGCCGTCGTCCTTGTAAACGTCCAGTGTGGGTGTGCCCGCTAAGGTGGAAGGCACACCGGTAGCGAAGGCACGTGACGTAAACTGAAAGTAAACGATTTGATCTTCTGCAATGTCTCCGTGGTCCATGATATTTTATCCAATTAAACCGCCACCCGTTCCAGTAAGCTTAATTCCGCCGCCTCCGCCGCCTCCGCCTCCGGCAGCTTCTTGGTATGCCCCCAAATTTAGGTTCAAGCGTGCAGGCACTCCGGCCCCTATCGAGTCAGCACCGCTCAAAGAATAATCATCGGAAGCTCGATTAGTATAGGGGTCACTAGCCTCCACAACATCGTCAGCTGAGTTGTCGATGATTGTTACCCCCGTATCGGTGATGTTTGCTGTATTGTTGTAGAATCCGTTTGGCCCTAAACATGAAACTACCCCTGCCGTTAATTTTATTGCTGACGCCGACGTGCCGTTGTAATTCGTGATTAGGTTATTTTTGATAACTGCTCGCTCGGTGGTGGTGTTTGCGTCGATGCCGTTCATTGACGCGGTGCCATTACCGTCGATAGTATTGCTTGAAATCTGGCAACGGTCAGCCGCAACCGCAGCGATACCGTGTTCATCGCAATCATGCACCAGGCTATTGGTCACCGTGCTATTAACGGCGGTTAATGTGATTCCATTGCCTGTAACATTCCTAACTTCGCAATTATCAATCAGGCCGGTCGACCCTAACCGGAATCCATCTACACCCGAGCCGCCCGAATCCCTGACAAGGCAATTATGGAACGCGGTGCTGGTAGAACTTTCTACTACCTCGTTAGCACCGGCATCATAGAATTCACAATCGAAATGTTGCCAGGAGACATACGCCTTCCAAACTTCCGTTGTCGTGCTATGTGCTTTTGCGCCAATAAATACCAATCCCTGCTTATTACTATGCGTTAGTAATGTTGTCACTGCACCCGCCCCATCTATTTCAAAAGCATCAACAGTTCCGCCAGGGGTCTCTGCTGTTATTGCCCCGCCGTTGTCCCACGCCTTAACAACGGCAGGATTTACGGCAGAGTATGTGGCAGATAATACCCAAGGATTGTTAAAAACGAACTTCTGAACATTTGAGCAGTGTAAGGTATCACCACTACCGAACCCATTTGTTTCCGCGTGGTCAAATAAAGTCTCGTCGTCGATTCCCGTCCACGGGTCCCCGCTAGTTCCCGCTCCGGTAATACTTACGCCTGCCGACGCCTCGATGTAAAAATAGGCCATTTACCCAAGCGCCGCCAGTGCGGCAGTTACCGCAGATTTGATTGCCAGAAACTCCGTGGTCAGTTTATCCTTTTCGTCAACCGCAAGTTCTTCAAACGATCCTGTCGGGGTGTAACCACCAACCTCGGCCAAAACTTCGGCATAGGCTGTCGGGATATTCGACAAATTATCCTCCAAAGTTTGCACCTGTTCAGTCAAATCAGCCTTAGTTTCTTGGAGGGCTGCTATACGCTGCGCCAATGCGTCCATGCGGGCTTTCACTTGTGACGTGGTCATAGTATTTCCTTAAGGGTGATATAGTTTGCGGGGCTGCCTGAGGGCCGATAGGGTAGTATTAATCTTCTACGGCAAGGTAGTTATCAATAAACGGCTGCACGTCTTTCTTTTTGAGGGGCTTTTCATTAATCGCTTCCTCGTCGCCCTCTTCGAGGATATCCCAGCCCTTTTTGCCCTTCATAACGGTTAGGCTACCTTCCTCGTCTACGGTAAAATCGCTGGTCACATCCTCGGTATCGGTATCGGTATCGGTATCGGTATCGGTATCGGTATCGGTATCATTGTCCTCGTCGCTGGATGGTGGTAGCATGTCCCCTTCGGCAACTTTTTCAAATTTGCGAGGAAACTTTTTGCAAAGATCAGGGTCTTTGTCCGTAAAGGTTTCACCGTTTCCCACTTTGGTTCCATCATTGGTGATGTGCCCGCCGCCGTTGTTTTTGTAGGTAGTTTCTTCAGCCATGGTCTTATTTGGTTTTGGTATTGTAGATTACGTCTCTTAGTGACCCAAAAGCCCCCGGCAGTTAAAACCACCGGGGGCGTTTGAAGTAACGCCAGGCGGCGTTATATGCTGCCGTGCACGATGCCGGTCTGGTTGTAGTAGTCGGAGCGGAGCTGCGGCACAAGGATCGCCATAACCTTGAAGTTGAGCTGCATTCCGCCATGGCTTTCCCATTGCACGGTCGTAATGTCCATACCATTAACGATACGGGCCACGTCGCTGGTTCCCTGCACAAGCAGCAGCTCGGTCCCGGTAAGGTAATCCGCCTGCTTAACTTGTGTAATGCCTTCGATCTTCTGCAACCGGTCGCGGAGGGTGTTGTCGCCCTTCTGGCTGCTGTAATCGGCATCCACAAACGAACCCCACGCGGGGCTGTAGTAGAGAATCCACGGCCCGAAGTAGTTGTTGTCCGTGCTTTGCTGGCGCATCTCCAACACCTCTTGAACCGTCGTGGCTTGGTTGGTGGTGGTAGGTGCCGTGATGGTTTTAGTGAGGCGTTCGGGGAAGTTTTTGTAGCCGTAAACGGTGCCCCCACCGAAGCTGTATGTATCGCTTTCACCCAGGGTAAGCTTCTCAACTTCTTCCGCCACACGGCGCCCTGCGAGTTCTGCACTGGTCACGTCCAATGGGCTACCACCATTCCGGCTAACCATGATCTGACGAGCGCTAAACTGGAAGTCCTTATGGATGATTGGCAGCGGCAAGTTCCGCAAGTCGAATTGCGGGCGGTCAGCATCGCCCTGGCGGATACCATCCATGGAGATCGAGGCAGGCCCGATATCGCTTTGGGCCTCATGCTCAAGGCTGGTCTTGCCCATGCCGTTCGGGATCGTGTATTCCAGCCCAGCGCCACGCAAATCGGCAACAGCATTCAAGCGGGGCTTGGCTGCCTTGATAACGGCGGTGTCGAGTTGAATCCAATCGTCCTTGCGGAGGGTAGCGGCTGCATTGGTGGCCATCACATTCAAAACCGGTTTCCCGTCCTTGTCGCGTTCGCCCTTATTCGTGGTGACGTAATTTTTACCGTCCTGCCCGATATACGGGCGCAAGGCGAGGGGGTCAAAATTGTTAGCCATCAGCACGTTCGCGACGTTACCGTGGCCCTGTCCATTCATTACAATATCCATGATATTTTTTTGTTGGTTTGTTAGTTTCGGTTGTTATGGGTGCCACGGTGGCAGCGCCCGGTTCTTTCGATTGGTTTACCCGTTCAGCACGCGGCAACGGATGTGGGTGTCGGCAGCGAGCACGCCACCGGAGTCCTCGATTGCTTCAAGCTGGAATTTTGTTTGTGCGGCGGCCTTAACAAAGAGGCCACTGCCGCCACCCTCAACAACAAGCTTGTCTGCGATGTCAATATCTTCGCCCGCCTTAACAAGCACATGAAGATGGTCGCCCGGTTGCGCCGTGTAGAAGAAAACAATATCGCCAGCCGCGTATGCGTCGTCGATAGTCCCACCTGCGTTAAGAACTGCTTCCTTAGCAATTTTGAGGCCGCCTTTAAGGGCGTCTGCCTGTGCTGCCGCCTGCTCTTCAAACAGGTGGTGGTCAGCTGATGCTGTGGGTGCGGATGTACCGGTAAGCTCAACAGCGCAACCGGGCCGAATTACACCATCCGCAACGCCTTCGTCGTGGTGGCCCATGCCCTTGAGTAGGATTCTGTGAATGTCTTGTGCCATGATATTATTCCTTTGAAATTACTTTTCTTGTTTACTCGATTGATTTGGTTGGTGCTTATGCAGCGTTGGTCTCTTTGCCGAAGTTCATGGTTGGTGCTTCCAGCGGTGTTTCCTCGATAGCATCCGCGTTAGCGGTGGGGGCCGGTGGGGTGGCTTGCCCGGTAAACATCGGCACAACGCCAGGTTGGTGGTGGTTAGCGGTAGGTGTGGCCAGTGCCGCCATGCCGCGAAGTTCGTCAAGGCCTTTGCCATCCAGAAACTCAGGGCTGAACTTATTGCCCTCGTTGTCGGTGATCTGCTTAATCAGCAACTCCTTTTCAGTGTTGTGCGCAGCAAGGCCGTTACGCAGCACTTCCTGAACCTCCGGGGGTGCGCCATCGATGTAGGCTTCCGTGGTCATCGGCTCTACTGGCGTATCCGTGGCTTCTTCCGTGTTATCGGTTGGCTCCTGCGGGGTAGCTGGTGCTTCTTCAACTTCAACCGGGCTCATCTTACTAAGCGCGTCTTCGTCGAAATTCATCAGGGTTTCGCGATCATTCTCGCCCCACTGCGACGCAGTGTTGGCAATGAGATCATCTACAAGCGTCGTCTTGTCCATTTTCTTGTTTTTTGTTGGTTTTTTGGTTTTGTTAGTGTCGGCATCGTTGCCCACAAAGTCTCCGGTCGGGGTGCGGTATTCCGTAACCCGCACTACTACCACTGGCGTATCAGTAGATAGGGTAACGCCGGTTTCGCCCTCGGTGTAGTTGAGGCGATAAAGGATAGTTTTGCCGTCGCCCTCAATTTCATATACCACGAAATCGTCATAAACATCAGCAACCCAAAGGTATTGATCCTTGGTAGGCTTAAACCGCTCCTTCAATGCCCGGCTCAGCGCCGAGTAAATATTGCTGTGGGACATGGCATTGCCTACCATGCGCCGCATGTAATCCATACCACGGGCAAAAAGGTGATTCGTTTCAACGTGGGCCGTCTTAGCTGCCTCATTTAGCTGCAACAACCCGGCCCCGTCCGCGATACTGCAAGCGCCTATTTGATCCGGCAACAATGCCAGGTGGTCCGGTTGGTGATTGGTGGCGATACCTGTGTAGTCCTTTCCATCAAACTTACCATCTTCCTTCACATTGTCTGTAAACAAGCCGGTGGAAACTTCCATCATTGCATTATCCTCTAATGCAGTTACCACCCGGTCGTCAACCTTAGTAGCTAAATCTTCTTCGATCCACGCCTCGGCGCGGAGCTTCCCGTTATAGGTGGTGTTCATCACCATACCTACTTGTTGTTTTTCCAACACGTCGGGGTCGCATGCCGTAATACCCTTATTATTGATTTGGGGATGGTAAACCACGATTGGCTTCATGTTCCATGCGGGGACTGCCCGCTCGATATCAGCAGCCCGGTAAAGCAAAGGGCCATTGGAACCGTTATGCACACCTTCAGTAAGCATCGCCATGGGTGCTACAATGTAGCCTCGCCCCTGGAGGGTCTCCCGCCGAATAGGTGCATTGGCAAGATTGAACGTGATGTTATTTAGCTTCATTTGGTATGGTCTGGGAATGTATAATCCCTGCTAAGGTTTTTAGTGTATGCCCGAACTAGTAGTTATGGCAAATTCTTTTTACGGCGCTGCCGGGGCTTTACTAAGAAGTTCCCTATAGCGGGACATACTATGCCGCACCATTCCGCCAAAAGGGTTCCGCAACCGCGTGGTCCAGCGATCCCAAAAACTAGCATAACCATGTAACCACCTTCCTTCCCGGTCAAGGTATACCAAATCGCCTACGTGGTGGTAACCGCACCACCAAAGTAAGCGTGGCACGGGGTCAATTGAATTAACCCAGCGGTAGTGGTGCTGGTGTTGCAATTGGAAGAGCCCCCGTGCCACGCGACCCAAACACCGGCATTCGCCAAACGTGTGTGCAATACCCCGGATATTACAAACATGTTGCAACACAGTCACGATACTACCACCTTTGCTATGCCCGGTGAGGAGAACCTGGTAACCGGGGTTCTTTTGAATAGCAAATCGCACAGCTTTTTCGATAGCACGGGCTTCGCGCAAAAATCCATGGTGGACGACACCGAGCCCGGCAACTTCTACTTTGTCAAAACTTAGGTTCGCCGCCCAATCATCCCATTTGCCGGGCTCACTACCCCTTACGGCAACCACCATCCGCGATTGTGCATGTAGCGTGTGGATATATACCTGAACATCTAAACCATCCCGTGTAACGCTTACAAACTCCACGTCCTTTTCTTCTGCACGGGCTAACGCACAAAAGGCGGGTGCCTCTTCATACGCGGCTTCTGCATAACGGGCTGCCATAGCCAACAGGGGGAACTTCGGCAATGATGGATTAGTCATGGCGTGCATCCTGGAATCGCTGATCGAGCTTCTCTAAAGTTTCTGCAATATGCTCTTGGGTCCCCTCCATGCGCTGTATCCTCAACTCAACTAGCTTGTTTTGTTCCTGTTGCGTCGTTACAATAGACAACAACTGCGTAGCGGTGTGGTCGGCGTAACTACTATGTTGGTGGATAGTCCACCTATTAGACTCAGACGCCGCACGCCATAACCTAAGTTCTTCGACCAATCCCGTATTTTTGTCAGAATTAGCACCGGCCCTCCGTTGCCGGATTTCTAAAGTAGTTACCCAAACTCCAAGCGCTAATGCGCCAATAATAAGAACTTTAACGGCCTTGAGTATGCCGCCCCACTTCTCTGCTGTGTCATGAAGTTCTGAAAGAACCTCGCGCTCTGCTTCACTCATAATGTAGGTCATGGGGCACCCCTGGCAAGGAAGGCCTACTTATCCTTTTTATCTTTCTTGGGCACCGTTTCCGGTGCTTCAGATTCTCTTCCACCAACCACTTCCGGAGGTGGTGGCTGCACCTTGGTAGCCGCCTTAGCCTGCTTGGTTATGTGCCATGGGTCCGGCCCTACCTGGTGGCCGCTAGGCAATTCATGGCTAATACCATGTTTGCGGTCCTTATTAAATCTAGGATCTTGTTTTGGCATAAGGCGATACTAATGCCCGGTAACCATGCCCGCAAGCCTAAATTGTAAAGCATGCTGAAATTTCTTGTTGCGTATTCATGATTCATCTATACTATATAGAAAATAGGTAACCGGAAGCCTCAAGGGGCGCAGGGCTGAAGAGTGTAAAGATCACCGCTCCAAACTGCGCCCCTTGCACGTCCCTACTTCGGCTTCCCTGTAACAGTTTTCAAATCAGCACCGGCCCACCGGCTAGCCTTACGTGCCTCCTTTATAGATAGCTTTGGGTGTTCCTTTTTGATACTTTCCTGAATACGCTTAGCAGAAACTTTCCCACTCCCTACTTGCCGCGTAGTTTTACCTGTCGGTTTAGTCCCCGGTGCCGCAAGGCCCTGCCCTGCCCCTGCATGGACTGTTTTAGTTCCAGTTTCACCTACATTTGCAGGCAGCCAGGCACAACGGCAATTAGGGTGGCGTGGTATGAGGCCCCGCGCTTCTTTAATAGTAAGCACCACACCTTCCATCGGTTGGCAGAGCGGGCAAACAAGATCGTCATGCGCCGTGCTCCACTCGGCCATAACACCAACTTCGTCGATGTTCATTGCCTGGAAACTATCTAGTTGCCCTTCATTGTGGGTATGCACTATTTCGGTGCGTGCAATAACCAAGGCACGTTTCTTCTCCAAGGCAGTAATCGACTTATTTAAATTAGCTGCGATCTTCCTTGTGCCATGCCCCGCCGTAAGGGCATCGCTAAGGATACGCGTCATTTCCTGATCCATTTGGGCCGTAACGCCTTGGAGCTGGCTAAAGGCACGGGTAGATAATTGGCGAATTTTCGACTGCGCTACTGGAGTGTTAAAAGAACTTTCCAAGAACGCCTGCTTACCACCTTCAATGAAACCAAAGTCAGCTACACCCGCCGCAGCAATCCGCGCTGCATTGGCGTCCGTGTATGCCCGCACTGCCCCGCGTTTGTATGCGCTTTCGATATAAGGTTCCAACCACGGGGTTTTTATATTACCGGGGCTTACTTCCAAAATACCGGCCTCAACCTGCTCCTTGAGCCATGTTTTGAAATTATCTATCTTTGCGGCATCATCCACAAACCGCCAGCGTGTGTTTACTACTACCTGGGCTGGGCTGGTGGCGTTTGTAGTAGCCAAGATAGCATCTAACCCTAGTTTTTTACCAAGGCCCACACCGGCCTGCTTATCGGCAGTAATGCCAAACGCATCCTCACCGATGATAAGCCGGTTTATAGCACCACGGAGCTTCCGGAACCGTTTCCGCATCTCCGCCATTACCTGACGGCGAAGGGTGGTGGTGCGTGTAGGATCTAACCGAAGCGGGTTTACCGGTTTACGCCTAGATGCGTTGGTGGTCGGTTGGCACATTATACAACTAACTAATTAGGGTGGCTGCCCTGGGCTTTCCTAACTAGGCTGTTTTGTTGAAATGGGCAGGGCTTCCCAATTTCATGGTAGACTTGCCCGTGTGGCTTGCAATAAAGACACGGAAATCGGCCCAACCGTGCTATACGTTTTTCGTATTCATCACGCCATCGCTTCGATGGGCCGGAAGTAGCCAATGTAGCAGGATCTTCGTTCATTATCCTTCCTCAATATCGTCGATGTCCCGCGCCGCTTCTGCCCGCCTCAACCGATCTATCTCAGCCGCGACCAGCGCCCCGATACGGACAAGGTCTTCGATTTTACCTTTCGGTTTCCACCACTTCTCATCCCAAGGCCAACAATATGGCGCTTCCTCGTTTTGGTAATCCTCTGGCTCGACGTTGAGACCCATTTCGTTCTCGATCACCCAAGATCTAGCTACATAGTGTTGCAGGTAGCCGAGAGCGCCGCGAGCCAGTTCGCGTTCAGTGTAGTTGTCATCGTCCTCGCCGCTCCAACCCTCATCATCTAACTGACGGCGGCGCTCTCTGGCGATTAAGGTGGCACCCGACAAGGCGCTGCTATCGACTTCGGATTCTTCTACTTTGATTGCTTTACTCATTATACTTCCTCTTCCTCTTCGTCGTCTATATCACCGGGTGCAGGCAACCGGGGTGGTGTAATCTCTTCGTCATCGATGCCTTCAATATGCTCAACAGCAGCCTCTAGTATAGCAGTAGCCATACCGGGTTCCACACCACAGATAAGGGTTAAGTATTCCATCGGCGGGACCAATGCGTCCACACCACCCGCAACATACTTAACAAGCGCTTCCGTTTTCTTCACCGCCACCTCGGCCTTGTCCTTCTCGTTTGGCGTGCTTAGGTCCGGCCACTCCACTACCCACCCACGCGGTTCGGCAGGTGGTGCCAATGCGCCATACGCAACCAATCGCATAAGAACTGGGTCGATGACCATAGGCGTCACATAGCGATGTTGGCGGTTTACCAACCGATCAGTCCACGCCTTTGTCACCTGGTCCCCGCTAACCACACCTTCCTCAATACCCATGAACACACGGAATGGAACCCCGATGGTGACGCAGATTGCTTTTATCTGAACATCGAAACTTGCACTAGGGTCGCTAATCTGTGGGCTAAGGGATTTAGCCGTCATGCCATTCAACGCGATGTAGCGTTGCAGCCCATTCATATAATTATACATCATTGTCCGGGTTGCATTTTCGTCCAGCTCTGCGTCATCCAGGCCGGGTTGTGTTTCCAACGAAACACCGGGGAAACCACCACGCCAAAACATCTCGCCGCTACCACCCAAAACTTTCCGCAAATCGTAAAGCCTATTCCACACAGGTTCCATGCGTGGGGTTCCTAGTGTTTCGCTTGTTTTACGATTATCGGCAATGTGGCTAATACGCGTCCAGTGGACTGAAGTTTCAATCAAACTAGGCATACTAACAGTCGCCCCTGCCTCCTGATTACGTGAATCAGACAAGGTTAAAGTATACATCACCGGCTTGCCATAACGGGGCTTTGTTGCGTCGGTCTCGTATTGGCTGACCCGCACCAAACTAGCATCCAGGACGCGGACGTATATAACAGTATGCCCTTTAGCCGGTGGCGTTGTAGGGTTGCCTGTCTCTTCTTCCCAAACCTCGTGGCCCTCCACCGGTTCATTGAGGGCAGCACCATCACTTAACCCCCACAGGATAACACCGTATTGGCCCACCCCACTCAACTCATCCGCCCGCTGCAAATAATGCAAAAGCTGTATACGGCTATCCAATTCATCCAGGCTTTCTTCAAATGCAGTATTGTTCTCAGGGTCGGGGTCCTCATAGATACGCGGCATACGCTTCCATGTTTCCTCCGGGTATACACTCACCACACGGCGGCCAATCTCGCGGTCATACATCACCCGGTATTGTTCATCAGTAATATTATTGGGGTAACCACATTCTATGTTGATGTCCCTACGTGGATCGAGGATTTTGTCCATCAAATCCTGGCGGGTGGTCATGGCGTTGATAATCAAGCCTGGATGGTTGGCCATTATTTCCAACACGGCTTCACCGCTGACCTTTCGTTTAGGTTTACTACTCATAACTTTTACTACAATTACACATCAAGAGCACCATTAGCAAGTAGTTAAGCGGGGTTCGTTTCTAGGTTTCTGCGCCGTGCCGTCAGTGCTAGTGCTCGGCGGTTTGTGATCTTGATCGTTCACCTTCAATATCCCTTCTTGTGAATTTAGCGGCATGTGACCGGCGAAATCGTCAGGTCGGGAAAACTCTGAAAAGCCACCCCCAAATAGATCGTCAGCCCAGACGCAAAGAACGCCAACGTCATCGACATACACCTCGACAGGCTCCTCTTGCCCCGGAAATGTAATCCAGTCACCCTCATTAAGTTCAGAAGGTGAACAAGGCACTGCATGGGATGCCGAGGGCGCTGCTGAACTTAAAACTGTTTGGTCGGCACCCATGAGTTTAATCGGTAAACAAAACTACCTACTGTCAGCCAAGGTTAATTCAACCACAGGTGCGGCAGTAATGCCACGGGGGAAGTGTGGTGGATTGTCGGCGTCGTTGAAAAGGTTAACATAACCCACAAGCGTCTTTTCTGATTCCTTCCGGATACTATGCTTGCACCGGTTACCCGCATTGCCTTCGATAGCATTATGTGATTTACCATCATGCGCCACCCGCACGACAACCGTAGCATGGCCGGACCCCACTAACCGGCCATCGTGCCTTAGCCCGTTACGGTAGTTGTAAATTGCAATGTCGCCGGGAATTGGCGTGTAACCTACTTTCGAATGCGCACAACCCTGCTTCACAGCCTCATTCCAAAAAGCGCTGCAACCAACATGCATCGCACTCAGCGGCGCCCGGCCTAGCGCCTCCTTAAATGCATGACTAACTTGAGCCATGCACCAGGCTATCCCATACCTAAACCCACAAGCGTTGACAATGGGCGTCACACCGTCGCCATAGTTACTTCCGTTTGGCACCTCGCGGACACCTACTTTGTGCAGTTCATACATGAAACGAACTAACTTTGCCCGCCCAGTAGTAGCTGCGAGGCCAACACCTGTTTCAGCTGGGATATAGTTCTTTTGGGCGCTACCATGTGGGTTGTGTAGTGCCCACCAAGTTTCTCTCCCCACCTTCCCGTCTGCTTCCAAGTGCTCCCCGTCCCTACCGATATGGGTTCCTTGGAAATAGGAAACTGCATCCGTTGTCAATCTAAGGTAATTCCCCAAAGGCGTCCCATGGAAGAATCCTTCCCGCCGGAGTATAGTTTGCACTTGGCGGACATCATCCCCCTGATGGCCATAACGCATTACGCGGGGCAGGGGTGGCGGTTCTTTGTAGGTTCTTTTCATGGTTTTGGTCTTTGGTTAGTTTTAACAAGATTCTAAGCGCCCACCTCTTAGCCACCCGTGCCATGCGCCGCGTAAGTGGATAGAAGGCTCTAAACTGAAAGTTTCAGGTTTAGTTACGTCCCCTTTAAATACCCAACTCGGGTAACCCTTGGGTTTTGGTGCGCCTGGTGGCCGCACATGCAGCGCACCGGTTTCCGCGTAACCACCTTCGTCATTAGAAGGGACACGAAGATAGATGAAACCTTCACCACCTTCTTTCACCTCCTCATCCGCATGCATAGCTCCGGCCCCATGCATATCGTGTTCGCGAAAACTTTCATTGTCGCCCGGTGTAATATCAAAAAATACTACGTCAACTGATGTCCTGTTTTCCATAATTAATTTCCTGCTCGCAATAACTCTAGTTCTGCTGTCAGTGCATTCTGGGCCGCTGCCGCTGCCACATCTGCGTCCGCACCGGCTGCAAACTTCGTAATATCTGCATCAATGGCCGCAAGCTCTTCCTGCGTAAATAGTTCTTGGAGTTCAACTTTCGTGCTATTGCCATCTAACACCCGCTTAGTAGTTTCGTCGGCTAAATTAATTGCCTCCAAGGTGCCCATAGTCTTCCACCACCCGATAAGCGTAGCTATATTCCTAATCCCCCTATTAATAGCGTCCCCCTGTATGGCCTGGCTGGTGGAGTGGTCAACAGGCCCCCGGATAGTCAGACCATTCCTATCTATATGGATATACGTGTTCTGCCGCGCTTCTACAAATGTGCGCTCGTGCGAGTCCTTATAATCGAAACCGGGCAAGATAGCGCCAAGGAGGCCACCCCCACCACCGTCACCCGCATTACCGCGCTTTGATATATCCGGCACAACGCCGTAGTTGCCGCCAAGGTGGCCACCCCATTCTTCCACAGTGCCGTCCGGGTGCGTGGTGGTGCTGGTGTATGTTGTTTTACCTACGCAGCCCACCAAGGCTATTAGGGGTAGCAATGCAGCGATATGTTTCATGTGCCTGTTACTTTATATTGTATACAATTCCCACGCAACCTATTTCACCAGCACCACCCAAACCAGGGTAAGGAAAAGCCAAATAAAGAAAATGGTTGTGGTAGCTGTGCAGAGGGTGAATTTCATTACACATGGATAGCTCAGCCGTTACCTGGTTTTGGGTTAACTGCCCCGGTTCTATGTTCTAATGTAGTAGTAATACGGGCACCAACTGTATCTAATTGGTGGCTGCATGGGCCGTGGACACACCGCACCGTGTCGCATTTGGGACAGTAGTCGGCCAGGGGTGCGTGCAGCGGGCCGTGTGGGCACAACGTCCAACAATTAGCATCATCGTAAACCTTACGGCAGGTTGAGCATTGCGTAATCATGGATTTTCTTTCGGTGCCAGGATTAGGTCGTTCATTTTTTATCGTCGATGTCCCGCGCTGCCTCTGCGATGGCATCACGAACGGCAGATAACGGGTTTAGGCCGTCGCGTTGCATTTCCTTTTGCGTTTCCCTGCTGCCGTCCTCACCTATCAGGATATTCATAGTCCGTTCGGCGGCGTCGATTGGTAGCGTGACTACACGTATTGTTTTTTCTAAGAATTTTCCTATCATCGGACTGAACAAGGCAATGCACAGAATCGCCTAGATTGGTTTTTAGTTTACTCGCCACCCGTGCGTGGCGATCTGTGATCTTCAATCGTTACCTGATTTTGAGTTAACTGTCCCGGTTGTATGTTCCAAGGCCGCAAACAGATTATGCAACGCTTGAATTTTTCATCGTAAAAGTATTTGGCCTTGCTGCACTTGCATTTGGAACATCTCATAGGCTCGTTATGATCTTTATCGTCGTTCTGCTGATAAAACTCCGCCGCTGCATCCCACCCTAGACGGCAGGCCGAAAGATCATAGCGAGCCCAATGGGAGGCCGGAAGTGAATCCCGCCACTTCCTAAATTCCTCGTCGGGCGAGGCGGGCACCGGGGCTTCCGAGTCTCGGGCGCAGCTACAAGGCATCGAGATTCTATCCCCGCCGCAAATGTCGCACGGGCGGATGTAGGTTGAGTTTGTGCATTTACAGTTCATAGGCTCTCCTGATCTTTGACGTTAACTGGCCCAAAAAGAGCGTTACCCTGGGCATCACAAGGCATACGGTGCCCGCGTGCGCAACTAACCGCCAGCATAAGCACAGTAGCAACAAGCAACACAAAAGGCAATACACACGAGCGCGTGTCATTGTGGTCTGGTTTCATAAGATAAAAATTGCCGCATCACAGCTTTAACACACGCCTTTTTGTAAAGCCATTCAACCCCACTTTGCCGGAAATGCTTACGCTGCTAATAGCTAATGGTAACAGTTTCCGTCGGGCTAAAGAATAGCTTCTCCGTCCTGGTATCAGCTCGTGTTAGGGGCTCAATCATAGCTTATCCATCCGAGCTGCATAACGAATCACTAAAAGTTCTCGTATAGCATTAATTTTCGCATCGCCTTCTTCTGTCCCGCCCTCCCACCAAAATTTCTCAAACACACCTAAATCTCCTTCACGAATTTCCTTAGCCAAATCGACCAACATTTCCGCAACATACTCAACGTCGCGTGCGGTAAGCTTTTTATGTTCCACAAAAGTCATCAATCAGTCGCTTTAAAGTAATGGGTTGCCACGGTGGCAGCCAGGGTAACCAGGCTGCCAACTACCAACATTGCCAACGGGTCATCGGAAATGGGGACAACAACCTCTTCCACAGTGCCGTCCGGGTGGGCTGTTGCTACCATACGCACGCCATGGCCCAATACAAGCAGCAGGGCCGCCGCTACGCTAGCGCCGACCACAAGCAAGGCTATGCATCCACGGGCCACAGCCTCTAGCGCGGGCCTGCCCGTCAGCCGGGCAATGATGGGGTGGGTTACATCGATACCACCCCGCACCGGGATCGCAGTTGGTGCCGGTAGCCTACTTTCCCACTCCTTTACCAAGCGATTATATGCGGGCGATTCAAGCGGTTGCCAGTCCTCGCGGGTGGGCAAAGGTGCCATGCGTGGGGGTGGGGTATCGAGGGGGGCTGAAAGGTTATCAAATACGTCCATCCGTTCTTCGGTGGTGGTGTGGTCTCGTGCTGCGTCGTTTGGTGTGTCCATACTAATATAATGTCGGGATTATTGTTTGTTTCCTAATACCAATCTCCCCCCTTGGCCGCAAGGAGGCGCTGCACAGTAGGAAGGTAAAATGTGTGCACCTTGTCCGGTTCCTGGTATTCGACCGTATGGAATGTAGGGGCATAAATTTCAATCCAAATCGTATATTCGTTTGTTTCATACATTCTGCCGTCTAGGGTGGGATGCGCAATATGGAACACGCAGCCAGCAGAAAGAAGCGCCCATGCGTGCCCGACTTGGCGCTGGGCACTGGGGGTATCATGGTCAGCCCAGTGCTTGCGTGGCACTATTGCCGCTGCACAAATGGCAAGGAGCGCCTGGTGGCTAAAATCGCCAGGGTTCGGTAATTTGGTCTTACTCATAATCTATAGGGTCGTATTTGCTACTAACTTCCTTTCATAATAATAAGTGTCGGTGGTGGGCCGGTTCGACTATTCGCGTTCCACCTCCACGTAAATAATGTCGCCACGTTCGTCCAAAGTAACCGTCCAGCCCGCTTTCCTCAGAACGCCGATTGCGCTTTTGTGAATGCTAACCCAAGTCTCGGTCCCTGGTGCTTGCATAAAGTATTGTTTCCTCTTCATGCTATGTGTCAGTTCAGGTGGTGCATTACTACTAGCCGAATATTTCTGCGGCAATCCTTGCGTGGCGCTCGCCACGGGTTTCAAGCAAGCCTGCGGCCTGTAATGTTTTTTCAACCTGCGCAGCATCATGTCTGCCTGCTGTCCGCCAATACCCATCAGCCACGCAAGTTTCATTACATACCGGCATTTCAATCCGCTGCTGCACAGCACACCGTCGGCTCCACATAAAGCACCGCAGCCGCTCATCAACCAACTCGGCGCTCACTAATTTACCATCTAGGTCTTTGTGTTTAAATCTAACTTTCATTGTAGTTATATGTCGGTTAATTAGCGTCGGAAGTATTTGCTGATGTGCGTAATTTTGGCCCGGCTGTGATGAATCTCCACCCCATCTCTAAGGAGGCTGATACCGGCATAAAACACACGGAGCGTGTATTGCTCATGCTCGATATCCAAACCTAACAAGCCGTCCCGCGCTGCCTGCTTGGCTGCCACGTTAGTAACCTGCGCATCCTGTGCCTGCAAGATACGGTCGATAATGGGTTTTACTTGCGTTGCTGTGTAGTTCATGGTCTTACTTTTTGCGGAAGCTGCGTTTAAGTGCTGCTCGTTTTTTGTTGGTTGCGAAAAAACGTTCGAGCGCCTGGCGGCGAGCTGCACTGCGTGGCGGGTGGGCCATTGCAGCAACATAGGTTATTTCGCATTCTTTGTCGGCGGTTTCTAGTTGTGTGGTGGTCTTCATGGTAGCAACATACTAAGGCAATGAAAGAAGGATGCAAGCGTTATTTTGGAAGTTTCTTTATTTTTTACGCAGGCCCCCAACAATGCGCCTGGGCCTACTTAAAACCGCAAAAGCAACACTTCCACCGTCCACTTGGTCCTTGTATGTTGAAAAGGGAAAAAACTTCAACTCATCCAAAAAAGCTTGGTTCCATTCCCCCGGTGCCATTTTAAACGCAGATGCATTTACTAGGGTGCTCCATGTGTCTGCGCGGTCCTCCTTACTACCATGGGCCGGTATTACACGGGTGCGGTATCCTACCAGGCGCTTTACTGTCAGCTGGGCACTTTCTTTCCCCCCACTACCCGGCTCTTGCTCAATACCCACTTCTGTTCGTTTACGGTCATTTACGGTGGTGCGCTTTATTGTTTGTTCGCGCTCGTGCGAATCCCACTGCCCCCGTTCAACATGGAGTATCCACCACACATCTTCACTTCCATCCTTAGGGGCACCGGCTGCACGCCACCTACCAAGCTTAACCCCTGCTGTATACGCTCCCCCGTCTTTCGTGCCTGCCTTATCCCAGCCCCGGCACATGCCTACCCATTGCTTACTATTTACCGGGGGTGGTATTTCAATGTCTATTCTTCCCGGCTTGAACATTCCACCTTTTCGGGGCACCGGGTTCTGTTGGTATTGCCCTGCATAACCGAACTCTCCAAGATCTGTTAGGGCTTCTTTTAGGACCTTTTTACTTAGCCTTACCGGGTCCATGAGGCCACCTACATACCGGCGGCGTAGGCTTAGGGGCCTTACCTTATTACTTCTTTCTGCCGGTAGATTTATATGGCGCACACCCTTACCCTTACCTAGCAAGTGGCCTGTTGGGTCATTCTGGTGGAGGCGTTGCATTATTAGCCAGGTTACCGCTACTTCCTTATCTACTTTCCTACTGGGTAGCACTTCGGACATGAAATTATTTGCTGCATCCATTTCTGTTTCTGTTACCCGCTTCGCTTGTTGGGGGTCTAGCGGGTCATCCACCAGGATAAAATGGGCGTGGAAACCGGTGGGACTCATCCCGCCTACGGTTGCGGCCATCCGGCCCCCGCCTGCGGTATTCATAAATAAGGTCTTCGTCCATTGGTCCGGGCTAGGCACCATTTCAGGGAACGCCTTTTGATACATCGCGCAACTCTCTACCATGCGGCACTTCCTGCCTAGTTCGAAAGTAAGTTGCTGTGTGTGGCTGGCGGCTAGCACCCGCATGTCGGGGCGGCGGGCATGTATCCAGGCAGGCCCCATAATGCTAAGGATAGTGCTCTTGGTGCTGCCGGGGCTAATGTTGACAATTGTGTCATGTAGCTTCGGTTTATTTTCGAATACCCGCTCTGCATCCTTTTGAAACACGTCACATAGATACTTGATATGCCAATTCCACACCGGCGCCTCGGGCACAACTACGCTCCAAAATTCTTTGACAAACTCGAAGAAACTTTCATGGCAAATACTGCGGACAAGTTTAGCCTCATCGGCGACAGGGGCGGGGGCTGCGGTGGTCATGTTCGGTCTTTCCTAACTTCTTTGACGGTGTTTTTGATATGTGCTTTATGTTTTGGCTTCTGTTAGGTTTTGGATCATAGCTATATAGTAAGTTTAGGTGTATGGGGATCCCCATACACCTCTTCTGCATCTACTGCGTGTTGGCGCATAGCCTTTAGTATCTGCTTCCTAGTATCCATTGGCAGGCCTAAGTCCGTAACGTCGACGGTGTGCCTATGTTCCACCGTGCCGCTATGTTCGATTTGTAGTTTATCATTGTAGCCCCTGGCCCCCAATTGGCTTTTTACAGCATGGAGGATAGCGGGCGTGTCCCCCGCCTGGACACGCCCGATAAAAGCCTGTTCGAAGAAGTTTTCTTTGTGCCAGTGCATCTCATCTACAAGCTCTGCAAAGGCGGGATCATTTTGGGTCCAATCAAAGAACATTTTGCGGCTCACATTCAGTTTCCGCATACTTGCGCTAACATTGAAACAACTACTGGCAAGGGCATGGATAAAGAGGTGTTGGCGGGCATGCTTACCGCCATGGCGGAGTAATGCTTCTATGCGGTCAACCCCGTTCTCTAGCTCTGCGCATTCATGTATTTTGTCCCACAGCTCCCGGAGGTGTGGGCTAAGGTGGCGGTAGACGTAATCGGGGAAGGTTATGCTGCCCTGCTGCCCCTCTGTTAGCGCCCGGCCACGGGTAGCTGCATCCTCCAGGGCATCGTCTATAAATTTCCAACGGCGGAATGTGGCACCGCTAGCGCCTAGCGCCTTACCTATCTGTTCGTCGCTCATCCCATCCCGCGCATAAAGGTAGGTAGTAACATACATGGTATTGTCGAACTTCTTCGATTTCTTATTTTTAGCCATGGCGCAAAATAACACAAAAAGCAATAAGCGCATAAGGTTACATTTGCACCGTTCAGGGTCGCCATAAAAGTTTCTTCCAAAAAAGGCTTGCAAAGAGTTTTCATTGCCGTAGTATGTTGCTGCAATGAAAACCAAATCAAAACGCATCTACCACCTCACCAACCGCTGCCGCAAAGACCAAAGGCCCGCAGGTGGCCGCCCGGCAAACGAAACCATCACCCCGAACATGGTAGTGGAAAAAACTTCTCGCGTAGTAATTAACAGCTGGGAGGAACACGATGGTTTTTACTATGTGGGCTTTACCTGCATTGACGAGGGCAATGGCCACTGGGGCTACACCCGTATTTATAAACCCGGTATCCAGCGCCCGCCATTTGCAGCGACCATCGAACGCACAGAGGAGCGTTACACCCCGCCAGTATGGAGCACCTGGCAACCCAAGCCCGGTGACCGTGGATACGATCTGATGTGTTAATAAAAACCAAACAAAGCCATGACAGCAACTAAGACCAAAATACGAAACTGCACCGGCAACCTTTTTGTGTGGGTTCAGGGGGTTAGTTTTTACGTCAAGACCACTAGGATGGATATTCTTGCCCTATTTGAGCACGTAAGCGGTAAGCTCACAATGGAGGTTGAGGTTGATGGAACCTATTTTAGCGTAGAGGTAGAATAATAAGAAAGTTTGCATTACCGCGACATTATGGTGTAACGTAACAACATAACAAACCAATAAAAATCCAATAAGAATATGATAACTGTATACGGCCATGGCGTAGCTCGCCACAAACTCCGCAAAATCGAAACCACCACCCCAATAGATGCGGGCAAGCGGTGGAAGGCGATCCCACATGCAGAATTAGTGGATACTATCGAAAACGAATGCACCACCAGAGGATGGCGCATTGTGGAACAAAAATTCTGCACAGCACGCGGCGGAGCCGAGATGGCGGGTGCATTGTTGCTAGAAGGCGTGCGCGGCGTAGACGTGCCCGTAGGCCAAACTTTAGCACTGGGCTTCCTAAATAGCAATGCCCGGCGTAAGGCGTTACAGATTACAGTGGGGACTGAGGTGGCGTGCTGCACGAATGGGATGTGTAGCGGCAATATTCTGATGAGCCGGGTCCATGACCACACCGTTGACCTACTAGAGGAAGTTGACACAGCCCTCGACAAATACGTCGAGGAAGCTGAAAAACTGGCAGCTAGTATTGCACGGCTTCAAGAGACCTTAGTTACCCAAGAAACAGCTAGCGAAATTCTTCTACGTGCCGGGCGCAGGAAACTTATCGGATGGGCTGCTGTGGGCCGGGTAGATATGGAATACCGCATCCCCACATTTACAGAGCACGGCATGGACAACTCCTGGGCTCTACTGAATGCATTCACTTACGCAGCTCGCCAAAACATAAACCCTATGAAACAAATGGAAACCTATGCAGCATTCCGCGCCATGCTACCGGGTGTTGCACTTAACTAATACGATGAACGCTCTAACAATCTCAACAGGCTGGTTCGGCATACCGGGCGGACCAGCTTCAAAAAACACAAAAGTTCACCTGGTAGCTGCGGGGGCGCCTATTTGTGGGGCAGCCCTTGGTCCCCGGCAGGTTTACCAGTGGTGCTCCTGCGGTCCCCGGTTAGATTATGTAGAATGCAAACGGTGCAAGAAACAATACCTAGAATCATGAATGTATTTATCTTAAGTTCTGGCCGTTGCGGTTCCACCGCTTTTTGGCGTGCGTGCGAACACATCACAAACTTTACCGCCGGGCATGAAACGCTGTGGCGTGATTTCGGCGATGCCAGGTTCGCATACCCACCGAACCACATTGAGTCAGACAACCGCTTATCCTGGTTACTGGGCCGGTTGGACCTAGCTTATGGCAACAATGCATTTTATGTGCACCTGACACGCGATGCGGAAGACACCGCAAGAAGTTTCTCCAAACGGCGGAGAGGAATCACACGGGCATACGGAAACGCCATTGTTCCGCAGGGTAAAAAGTTTGATCGCTACCAGGTGGCAGAGGATATGATTTGGACAGTCAAAACCAACATCGATATGTTCCTCCATAACAAAACCAAAAAAATGGAATTTAAGGTAGAGGCTGCGGCTGTTTGGTTTCCGGTATTCTGGAAACGGATTGGGGCAAAAGGCGACATGGCTAAGGGCCTTGCCGAGTTCGAAGCAGGCCACAACCCCGACCACAGGGAACCACGGTTACCGGCACAGGCGCAACCACGGCCCCCAATCTCAGATGACGACGAAGAAACACAGAGCTAAAAAATAAAGAAACTTCCAAAATAACGCTTGCATCCTTCTTTCATTGCCTTATTATAGTGGCGCAACCAAAAACCAAATAAAACGATGAACACCAATACAATGAACCGCACAATTATTATTGCCTCACACAACGCCGCAGGCGCTACCAACGCCACCAAGCGCATCAAAGGCACCATTGCCGCTACAGGCGACGTAGTGCAAGCACACGGCTCCGTGGTGGTAGCCACCACGGTTGAGGTAAACCATTTGTGGGAAGACCTAATGGCCGACGGTTTCGATCATGCAGACGTATCCGTTTTACCTGTTGCCAGCTAGCAAATTTTTTACCTTGCAATGTTACAAATGGCACATACGGTTAACACCGCCCTAAAATGCAAACGGCACTCTACAAACTAAAGGCCCTATGGGCAGCAGGTGAGCACCGCAAGGCACTCAAACTCGCTGCCGGATGGCCCCGGCTAGGGGCGCACAAGGAAGCCATTCAACGGGGGTGGGCTGCCACTAGCCGCCCGGACTTTTATAGGCAGATAGGAAAGGACCCCGGCAAACTTTACACTGACGGCCTAGCTGCCGTAGCAGAGCGTTACAAACTACCACCACCATGAGCGAAGAACATAACCTGCATAAAGACGAAGGTTTTTTCGGCCTGGCCCCAAATGTAGGGCCATTGAAACAGCGTTTCGTAATGCCGCCCTATAGCACCTGGAACACCCGTGACGGCGATTGGCAGAACCGGAGGCGGTTATGGTTAGCTAAGGGCATAAAATCTGAAGAAGGACGGGAAACAAAACTGCTTACTTTCTCAGCAAAACTTTCCGACGGCACCATCGGCAATAGCATTAAATCTCAAACCTCTATTTTTGACCCTGTGGTATGCGAATTAGCTTATGGATGGTGGTGCCCGCCAGGCGGCGTAGTGCTGGACCCCTTTGCAGGCGGCAGTGTGCGTGGCGTGGTAGCCAGCGTGATGGGCCACAAATATCTAGGCATCGAATTACGGGGGGAGCAAGTAGCTGCCAACCGGGCACAAGTGAACCCGGCCACCCGTGGCAAATATAAACCAAAATGGATTGAAGGGGACAGCACCAAAAAAATACACAAGGCCCCCGCATGCGACTTTCTATTTAGTTGCCCGCCATACGGCAACCTGGAAGTTTACAGCGACACCACAGGCGATATTTCGAACCTGAGCTACCAGCAATTTTTAGAATCATACCGGGCCATCATTACCGCCGGGGTGGATAAACTGCGGGACAATCGTTTCGCCTGTTTCGTGGTGGCGAACTACCGCTCCCGTGACGGTGATGGGAAACACATGCTGGATTTTGTAGGCGACACTATTCGCGCATTCGAGGACGCGGGTGCCCACTATTATAATGACATCATTCTAATTAATTCGATAGGAACCGGTGCCATGCGGGCAAATGGAACTTTTGTCCGTGGTGCCCGCAAGGTAGTGAAAACACATCAGAATGTTCTTGTGTTTTGCAAAGGTTGCCCGAAAAAGGCTGCGGAACTTATCCCCGCCGACAGCGGCATGGGCACTGGAGAAAACTCAAACTAGCCAAACCAAACCCAAAAAAAGAAGGAAAATGAAAACCGCAAAAACACCACACTACCCAGCAGCAACTATGAGGCCGGATGAAGTTCCAAAAGACGTAAACAAAGCATTCGACCTCGTAAAGAACCTGATGTTTGACCAGGTGCACAAATTCCATCGGCGCTACGGTGGTGACCTCGACGAACTCAAAGGACAGGCAGGAGAAGCCTTTACCCTGGGCCACCAAGAATTCGTAAGTGGCAAAACCAAAACAGGGCAGCCAATCAAAGCCCCTTATGCCACCAGCATCCGCCTGTGGGTTTGGTTCAGTATGTTCGATACGATGCGTGCCCGCATTGCCAAAAACGACGCAACCGAAGCTATCGGCGAACGAGACTTCCAAGAGGCAGACCGGCCTAGTTGGGACACGGGCGACTTCGTTGCGAATTTGGGGCCAGATGCAACACAAATAGTAAACTTACTGCTAACACCACCGAAGGCGGTCAAAGGCCCCGCCGAGCGTAAAGGTGGAGCACCCCGCAACTACCGCAGCACTGTGCGCGAATACCTGACTGACCGGGGATGGGCAATGGAGCGTGTATGCGTGGCGTTCGCTGAAATTAAAAGGGCACTAGGATGAAAAAGAAAAATATCGACCACCTAGTCGCTAATCTCAGCAAAATAGTTATAAAGGATATACCTAATAATCACTTTATACTTTACATTACCACCGATGGACCTGCGGTGCTACGAATGCTACCTGACACTGGAATACAAAACCGCCCGGCTGAATTTGGATTCTTCTACCTATGCCGCGCACTAACCCGGAATAGAGCCAATTACAAATTCATCACTAACACACCATCCGCTTGTATGGCGGCCCGGCCAGGAATACTAGCAGGCGATCATAATGACATAGTAACTATCATAAAAAGAACTATGCACAATATAGGACAAAACCGCATAAAAGACAAAGCACTTTACAGATGGCACGAAATTGGCGCTTTTCCTACCTGGGGGACTTTACGATTATGGGAAAAAATAAACCTCGCACAAAAACCAAAACACTGACAAAGCCCGACCAAGATGCCAGCTAAAGCGTTTCCATACCAAAAAGAAGGCGTCCGCGACATGGAGGACTTCCTAGAAATAGGAGGTGGCACATTGCTAGCAGATGACATGGGCCTGGGGAAAACCCTCCAAGCCCTATGGCTAGTGCGGCGAGGCCGGGCAGGTAATATGTTCCCCGCATTGGTGGTATGCCCGTCGAGCGTGAAATACAACTGGGAACATGAGGCAGGCGAGCACGTCCACCTTCGCGCACAAGTGCTGGAAGGTAGGACACCGCCAGATGGTGAGCTAGATCTTAACCTCATTCCTAAGCTACTTGTCATCAACCCTGATATTCTCACAAACTGGTTACCCTACCTCCAACGCATCGGTCTGCAAACTCTCATCCTCGATGAGTGCCAGTTCTTTACTAACCTCCGGGCTAAGCGGACTAAAGCAGCAATTGCCCTAGCACGTTCCGTTCCGTTCCGGGTGGCGCTAAGTGGCACCCCGCTAACTAACCGCCCGAGCGAACTATGGCCAACGCTGCACATGCTCCGCCCGGATAAGTTTCCCAGCTTCTTCAGCTACGCACAAAACTTTTGCAACCCCAAACGCCTACCATGGGGCTGGGATTATGGGGGAGCTGAGAATATCCCGCAACTGCATAAACTGCTCAAACGGACTTGCATGGTGCGGCGGTTGAAAGAAGATGTGCTACACGACCTGCCATCCAAAGTCCGTGCCGTAGTGCCCATGGAAGTCCACAACCTCAAAGAATACAAACACGCGGCAGGCGACTTCCTTGGGTGGCTGAAAAAGAATTATGGTGCAGGGAAAGTAGATAAAGTTAGAAAGGCAGCAGCCCTTGCCCGCATCGGTTACCTCTTACGCCTCGCCGCCCGGCTCAAAGCTCGTTCGGTTGTGCAGTGGGCCAACAAATTTCTTGAAGAATATCCTAACGAAAAACTCGTTTTATTTGCAGTCCATCAAGGGATGATAAAAGTTCTACAGAAACGCATCGCCGCACCGCACGTCACCGTCGACGGCAGCGTAACGGGCCGACGGCGCAAACTAGCCGTCGACGTATTTGTCCGCGACCCAGCGGTGCGTGTATTCATAGGAAACATAAAAGCCGCTGGCACCGGGGTTGATGGCTTACAAAAAGTTTGCAACAACCTCGCATTCACAGAAATGTGGTGGAGGCCAGGGGACCATATCCAAGCGGAAGACCGCATCTACCGTATCGGGCAAGGTAACGTGGCATGGATAAATTACCTAGTAGCAGGTGGCACCATAGAAGAAGATCTCTGCCGTATTATCCAAAGCAAACAAGAGGTAATCCGAGGCACATTAGACGGCAGAGAAATAAAGGGGGACATGAATGTATTCGACCAATTAATCCAAGCGCTAGAAAAAAAATGAAATGCAAACCAACTCGCCGCGACCTGCTTATAGTTATCGAGCAGTTACAACACCTTGTTGGCCAAGCAAAGGCTGCGGCGGAAAACGACCGCAACCCCAACCGCCTCGTCGACACGCAAACACCACTTACAAAAGCTTTCAACCTTGCCCTTGCGGCTCGGAGCTTCGACCCACCCCTTGACGAAATTAAATCCCCTTGGAGAGTTGAATGAAAACTAGGATGAAAAACGGGCGGCCCTTACCTACTTCACTCCACACCCGCAACTTCCCTGAAGGACTTCGAGAGCGTTTCAGTTATTGGTGCGATGGTATGGGCTACACAATGCAAGGCGTAGTGATTGCCGGTATGCGGCGAGTATTACATGATGACAAAGCCATACCGGCAGCCCGGCAGGGGCACCCCAAAACAACACAGACACTCCACACACGCAGCGTCCCGCCGCACCTAAAAGCACAATTCAAAGCATGGTGCGCCCGCCGGGGCTATACAATGGAAGCCGTTATAATCGTATGGGTAAAAAGAGTCCTGAGAGAAGATAAACGGGTAGCTGATGCGGAGACACCAAACCGGCCCGGCGGATAAAAGGAACTAAAAAAATAACCGACATTATGAAAACTAAACCCTTTGTCTTTCTAGACGATAAAAATGATCCATATCTGGTCTTTCGGGACTGGCTTCACTATTGGAACCATGGTCCAAAGAATTGGGTGACTTTACGAAAACTAAAGGCTAGTGAATTAGAAACAATGGAAGCCCGTAAACTACCAAAAAAAGAAGCCGCGCTATATGGTTGGCCTTGCGATACTGACGAAAAATGAGCGCATACACACAGCGGCGAGACGGCGAAGGTTGGGAAGTAGAACCAGGCAAAATATTCAAGCTTGCCTGTTGCGATTGTGGTTTGGTTCATCAAGTCGTAATTATCGAAAAAGACGGCAACATCGGCATTGCAGCAAAACGGGATAATCGGGCAACTGGCCAGCGGCGACGCCACATCAAAAAGCGTAAATGAAACTTACCTTCTTGCTTAAGAATGCACAACGAAAGTATACAAGATATTCTGATTGAATATGCAGTGCCGTTTGGCGGGGCAGACCACAAGCACGGGCGGCTAGGATGGGTTCAGGTGGATTGTCCTGCGTGCGGCAGTGGTAGCGGTAAATTCCACCTTGGGATTTCACTAAGTAGCGGGGCTGCATCATGTTGGCGGTGTGGCCGGAAAAACACCGCCAACATCCTTGCAGACCTCACGGGCCGCAGCCCGAAGGAGATGCGTGCCCGGTTGGACGGGGCAGCCATGGCCCCCGCTGCCGTGCGCAAGGTTGGCCGCCTGGTGCTGCCTGCGGCCCGTGGGCCGCTTATGCCTACCCACCAAGCCTATTTACGTAAACGGCGCTTGTGTCCCGACGTCGTAGCGCAAACGTGGGGTGTGCAGGGCACGACATACATGTCCGGTAAATGGCGGCCTTTGCGGTGGCGGTTGTTTATCCCCATCCACTACCATGGCGAGGTTGTTAGCTGGACCACTAGATCAATTAAGAAGGGTGGCCAGCGCTACCTTAGCGCCCCCGCAGGACAAGAAGCTATTCCTCACAAAGATATTCTCTATGGTGCGGACTTTGCGCGACATGCTATTATTATCCATGAGGGGCCGATTGATTGTTGGGCGACGGGCAAGGGCAGCGTCGCTACCTGTGGAACCGCTTATACAGAAGCACAATTGAGGGCGATGGCACGCTACCCGGTGCGCGTAGTTTGTTTTGACAGCTCGCAGGAAGCGCAAAGTAGAGCGCGTGCCCTAGCTACCGACCTAAGCGTCTTTGCAGGCACCACACACAACGTCGAACTAGAATCCGGCGAGGACGCAGCCGACGCAAACAAAGAAGAAATAAAAGAACTCCGAAAAACATTCTTATGACCAAACTAACCAAACTCTTAAAGTTCGCCACCGGCCTCAAGCACCGGGGCAAAGACGTAGAGGTATCCCTTAAACCTACCAAGGAAGGCGGCGCAATTGTTTTCAAAGTAGGTATGAAAAGGAAAACCGTGCCACTGGCGCAAATACTTACAAACGTAGTTGAATCCAAAGCGCCGAACGTATGCAGCGCCGATTGGGTGGACCTAGCACAACTTGAATCACTGGTGGCGATCTATGTGCTTGGGGATGGCGAGACGGAGGTAGAGCGCAAAGCAGCGCTAAAAGCTAAATCTGGGCTATGGAATATGGTGCGCGACCTCCGCGATAATCGCAGAATCGCAAAAGGCATCGAACCCATTTCTTGGAACCCTAAAAAAGTAGGCACGGCAGAACGTATAGACAAAGAAGATCTTAAGGGGCTAAAAAACGAATGAACTTTATGAGTAACAGAGCAGCGTGCCCCCACTGCGGGCTTCTTGTAAAAACACGGGCAGCACGGGGCAGCATAGTATTCCGACCCCACTGCCAACACGCTACCACGCGCCGCCTCACTAAGACACCACAATGCCCCGGCAGCGGTAAAATAGTGGAACCTAGTAGCAGCCCCGACTATAGTAGTGGCCGCCAAAACCTAATTTCTTAACCGCCCTCCCTTGGTTTAAAGCACCGCGACTTCTCGGTGTGAGTTTGGCGACCATTACCAGGGAGTGGCGGTTTTGATTTTCTTACTTACTATGCCAGAAAAAAACAACCCCGGTTTTCGCGGGACGTGGATACCCGCAAGCATCCACGAGATTTTCGAACAAGGCCATATTGACGCGGCAGACATGGTCCTCCTCGCTACTATCGACAGCCTATGCCACCACGGGCAACGTGGTTGTATCGCGAGCAATGCATGGCTTGCAAAAAAGATGCGTATAGACGAAACCAATATAAGTAAGCGTATATCGAAACTCAAAAAAAAGGGCCTTGTTCAACAGGTGGCGTTCGACGGAAGGAGGCGGCAACTTGAGGTGACATACAACCCAACTCACGGCACAACACCACACGTTAGACTTGGCGCGAACGCCAAGGCAGACTTGGCGCGAACGCCAAGGCCCCTTACTATAGGTAAAACAAAGGTTAAAACACACTCCCCCCCGGAGGGGGGAGGGGGTAATGGTTTTGAATTAGAAAAACCTCAAAACACCACCACAACGGAATTCGACCAACAAACCGCCACCACGCTAAAGCAAGCAGTTAAAAAACTACTTCCACGTAAAACCGGTATCAAATCTGCAAACCCTGCCACCTGGACAAACCATATCCGTCTCCTACGCACCAAGGACGAAATATCTGAAGACGCCATCACAAAAACACTTGCTTGGTATGCGCTACATATCGGGGAAGAATTTGTTCCGCAAGCATATAGCGGCGAATCTTTTAGAAAGAAGTTCCTTGCCATTGAAAAACAAGCATTACGCCACGAAGAAGAAATTGTAGAAGTTGGCAGTGCTGCCAACCGGGTAGCGGAGCGCCTAGCTGGGCTAGGGTGGCCAAAGGGGGCCGGGAGTAAAGTGCCGGGAGCGGCGCAAGTATGCATCAACCGATACGCCACCTGGTGCGGGGAGGTGTTGCAGTTTGTAGAACGGTTAGATGCGGACGACCTTGTCAACGATTATGGCAAAAAACTTATACAGCACCAAAGGGCCGGTGCATACCTACGGAGGACAATACCACCACCTGAAGTATTCACCCAACAATGGCTTGAGGCCGTATTCGAACGGGTAGCCAACTGGGAAGCGTGGAGTGGCGATTTAGGGCCGATGTGTTTTAGGGCCGATGCTAAAAGATTCCAAGCAATTGGCCGTGGTTGGTTCCAACATTATGGCGGCGCTGATGGATGGGATAGATTTTTAGAGCTAATGAAAGATGAAAGTTAGTAAACACGATTCGCAGACTGAAAAACAAATCTTGACCGCCATGGTGGTCAGTGATGTGGCGGCAGGGCGCATCACAGAGCGGTGGAATGCTGATGGATTATTCCGCGCACGTTACGCAAATCTTGTCGGTGGGTGGTGCGCAGATTATTTCCGCAAATACGGCGAAGCACCCCGTAGCCATATTGAAGGTTTATTCCGTGCATGGGCAGAACGGGCATCGGACGACAATACTGTTGATTTGGTAGATACGTTCCTCGGTGAGCTGAGTGGGGCATACGAAGAAGAATCTGACGACATCAATCCTGAGTATTTAGTCGATGTGGCAGGCGATCATTTCAATGCAGTGCTCATGGAGCGGATGAGCGACACGGTGCGCGGGCATGTGGAACGCGGCGATACGCAAAAAGCATTGGAGGCTGCCACCAAATGGAACAGGGTGGAGATGGGTGTAGGTGCCGGGGTTGACGTTTTCCAAGATAAAGCTGCTGTGCGGGAAGCTTTCGAAAGTAAAGCAGAACCGTTAATCACATACCCCGG
>JAVJHY011621486.1:0-10015 GCA_035593235.1 Phascolosoma agassizii
AGCCATCGGCTATGGCCTTCTCGATCTTTCTGACAGGTTTCGGTTTCATCACAAATCGCACAGGCCCACATATAGGTACACACATCTCCACTCGAGGACGGAGAAGGTTGAACCATTTTAAGTTCACTTGCCATATAGACCTCCAAAAAAATAAAACCAATAAGAATTCATGATTATCGACGACTTGCTCATGCTTCAAAATTGCTGAAATTTTCGTTTATACGATGTACCCAATTTTTTGAACGAGATGATCTAAGACGGGCAAGGCGAATTCGCAATTTTCTTTTGCCCCCTTCGCGCTCCCAGGAACATTCAGGATCACAGTCTTCTCCTTCATGCCAGCAATTCCTCATGAAAGCATGGCCATGCGAACTTTCTTGAGACTTTCAGTGCGCATAGGCTCTGCCATTCCAGGAATTTCTTTATCAATCACCTCACTGGTTGCTTCCGGAACCCAATCAGTTGGCCTCACACCCATTCCACCAAGGATCAGAACGACCGGCGAATCCCCTCCCTGCCTGACAGAGGGCTTGTAAGCGCTAGACAATCGTCTCTCGCTCATCAGGCAAGCCTTCACAGGATAAAAGGGTCATTTGGTGGTTCGTCAAGGTGTCTTCTCATATTTTCCGACATGAATCTGGTTCTTGGCCTGAAAGATTTTTTTGACCAGTCATCAGAGCAGCCACACGTATTACCAGATCGCACCATTATCTCTTTCTCGTGTTATCGAGGACCGGAGTCCGGTACGCTCACATAATCATCATCTCCGCCAGCCACAGCTCCCGCTGGAGAAGCCACTGGACGTGCAACCACAGGGGACGACGAGGGCACTGGAGCAACGTCCTCTTCTTCCTTTGGTTTCTTTTTTCCAAAAATTTGCGCACTGATAATTCCGACCTCGTAAAAGAAATACATGGGCAATGCCATGATACATTGATTAAAGGGATCAGGTGTCGGGGTCAATATCGCCGCAAACAGAAACGAGCCGAGAAACGCCCATTTCCGATATTGTCGTAATAAGGGGGCATCAACCCATCCTAATTTCGCCATCAGCGTCAAGGCGAGCGGCACTTCGAAGATCAGCCCAAAGACCAAGAGAAACCACAGAATAAACCCCACGAAACTGGCAATCGAAATTTGAGCAATAAAGCCGGAGGCCAATCCATAAGAAAGGAGAAAGTGCAGTGCGAAGGGCAGCACAAAAAAGAAACAAAAGGTTAATCCAAGAAAAAATGCCACCGTACTAATGGCCGTAAAGGGCGCAACAAACCGGCGCTCTTGAGCATGCAGACCAGGAACGACAAATTGCCAAATTTCCCACAACCAATAGGGAGTCGTCAGCACTAAGGCAGACAACCCTGCCACCTTGACGTTTTGCCACAGCGCTTCAGCCGGAGCCAGAAAGACTAAAGGAATCTTCGGTAAATCAGACGGCACCCATTCCCAAGAATCAAGAATAAAATAGTTTTGAAGTGGGATACGAAGCCAGGCCACTAACGCATCAGCATAAAAAAACGTTCCGACAAACACCAAAGCCATGACAACAACCGCACGAGTCAGCCGATGCTGGAATTCATGAAGATGCTCCATGACAGGCATCTTCTTATCTTCCAATGGCTTAAAGACTTTCTCTTCAAACCACTGGCCCATTTCACTTTGCTTGGCCATTATTTGTATGTGCTCTCAAAAAGAGAGGGAGGCAGAACGCCTCCCTCTTCTTCATTCATCGTCAGGATATTATTTAGGATTGACCGCCACAAATAGATTGTTTCCTCGGCGGCTCACTAACAGAACGACTAATTCGTCTTTTGGAATTTTAGAGGCAACTTGTTGATACTCATCAATATTCGTGACGGCACTTCGGCTCACTTCCTGCAGAAGATCACCAGGTTGAATCCCTGCAGCTTCTACTGCACTCCCGGATTCTACTTTCGATACGACGACGCCTTTGGCATCTTCAGGAATACCAAATTGATTCCGATTATCCGCAGAAATCGCCTCCACGGTTAAACCGGACAACACATTATCCAGCTTGGCCACTTCAGCAGTAGGAGGCTTTTCTCCTGGCGGGCTGGATTTGGCTAAGACTTGATCAGATGGCCGTTCGCCCAAGACCAATGTCAACGGTGTTTCCTTGCCGTCTCGTAACACTTTGATTTCTTTTTGCTTGCCAACTTTCGTACGAGCCACGATATTGCGAAGATGGTTCACGTCTTTCACGGTTTCAGTGCCGTATTGAAGAATCACATCGCCACGTTGAAGCCCAGCTTTGGCGGAAGGACCATCCTCATGCACCTCACTAATTAACACTCCGCCCTGTTGCCCTTCTGGCAATTGAAAGGATTGCGCCAAGGCTGGCGTGAGTTCTTGTATCGCCACACCCATCCATCCGCGCACAACTTTTCCTGATTCAATCAGACTACTCGTAATATCTTTGGCGATACTCACCGCAATGGCAAAGCCAACACCTTCGGACCCGCCAGTTCTTGAAAAAATGGCGGTATTGATGCCAATGAGCTCCCCTTTCATATTGACTAAGGCGCCTCCAGAATTTCCTGGATTAATTGCGGCATCGGTTTGAATGAAATCTTCGTACTCAGTAATTCCAACACTCCCACGGCCCAGTGCACTGATAATTCCGAACGAGACTGATGATTTCAATCCAAATGGGCTACCCAAGGCTAACACCACATCCCCTACTCGAAGCGTGTCATAGCTTCCCCAAGGAATGAATGGAAGTTGTTCATTCTCATCTTTGACTTTAATGACCGCTAAATCGGTTTTCGGATCTGTTCCCACGATCGTCGCCGGAACTTCACGCCCATCATTAAAGGTCACCTTGATATCACTGGCATCTTCGACCACGTGATTATTGGTGAGGATGTAACCTCGCGGGTCAATAACCACACCCGAACCCGCACTCATACCTGGACCACCAGGTCCAGGAGGTCGCCCAGGAGGCCCTCCACCTGGCCCACCGCCACCAGGAGGTCCACCGAAAGGTCCTGGCGGTAATTGCCGAGAGGAACCTCCCCCTCCGCCTGTCACAGCCACATTCACCACTGCCGGGCCAACTTTTTCTACAATCTCGGAAAAACCTTCAACAAAGGCACTGGGAAGGGCAGCTTGAGATTGAGCCGGGGAGAACACGCCACTGCCGCAAAACCCGCCTACAAATCCAAGACTAACGGAGAGAAGCATCACTCTCCCAAATGGGGCCAGTCGTAACGGCCGCATCGTGCCGGAAAACATCCGTGACATGTGCATTATCCCAATCTCCTGTTTTGAGGAAAATGTAATTAAAAGAAGGTCTTAGACCAAACTTAAAGCGTTCCTACTCGTCAATGGATTCCAAAATCTGACGGCAAAAGACACAAAAACGAGACAACCTTGTGATTCTACAATAATTCTTTCTCCACGTTCAAAGTCAAATCCTAGGTATTTTCACGCTTTCCCCAGATTCTGACGGAATTCAAGAACAGTTAATAGAGCAAGGAAGCCAAGTTTAGTGTCGTCAAACACCATGCCCACGGCAAGAACCACAAAAATCTAGGGTAGAAGCGAGAATAGGGGAAAGGATTGAGGACAGCATGTCCACAGCACACATCATCATGAAAAAAGCTTCGACAATGAATGCTGAAGAACAGAATTTTTAGGGAAAAGGAGAGGTTCAGCGTGCCAAGAGTAACAGCTGGTTATGAGAAAACTTGGCTATTTAATGATATCTAACAGAGAGCCTACCGAGTCGTCTTGAACCCGGAAGCTCGCGAGGTTGGCTTCAATAATACGAGTCGCTTCTAAGGTATGGACAAATTCTTCTGCCAAGTCCACATTAGACCCTTGACGATTGCTTAACGAGTCATCGCCTGTCGGCAATTGAGGACCAGGTCGTTGATCTTGAGCTAAACTCACGACCACACCGCCTGCAGACGATTCTTCAAATGTCGCTTGTGTGCGCTTGAAGTCTTCGGTCTGGGTATTAGCAATATTGTGAGCACTCGTACCAAGAAGTCGACTGCCGGCTTGAACGCCTGAAAGTGCTGATGCAATTCCTGTAAACATGACAACCTCCTCTGTGAGCTCAAATCTCCAGTTGCTCTTCTACCATCGACCAAATCTGAAAAATCTTTCCTACTTAGCAACCTGGAACTGCCCATCTGCATGAAGCTAAGACATTGCTTCCTCTGCCTAAGAACGAGATGCTGAAGGTTGTGTGCCGTTTTGCTACTATTGATTGTATTATTGAATCATTTCGTTCAAAAGAGGATATGAGGAAACGATGCGCGGATTAGTACTGGAACAAGGTCTCAGCTTGCAAACAGATCGACCAAAACCCCCACCGAGACCAGAGGAAGCCATCATCAAAGTCTTACAAGCAGGGATCTGCTCAACCGACTTGCATATGATGAAGGGTTACATGGACTACCAGGGAGTCTTGGGGCATGAATTCGTGGGTCTGGTAGAGCAGGCGTCGAGCCATTCTTCACTTGTTGGAAAACGCGTGGTCGGAGAAATCAATGCAGCCTGCCGGTCTTGTCAAACTTGCCTGCAGGGACACCCTACCCATTGCCCCAATCGCACCACCTTAGGAATCATGGGGCGCGACGGCGCTTTTGCGGATTATCTCTCGCTACCCATTGAAAATCTCTATCCGCTCCCTGAAGCAATATCCAATGAGCAAGCCGTGTTTATAGAACCCTTAGCTGCCGCCTGTGAAATTCCCCAATTGGTCAGCATCAAACCCAAAGACCGTGTTGTCGTTATCGGAGATGGAAAATTAGGGCTACTCTGCGCACAAGTGCTAGCGTTGACCGGATGTCACATCACCCTCTTGGGTCGACATAGCGAGCGCCAGAATTGGCTCACAGCAAAGGGGCTTGCGGTCACGTCGGATATGCAGGAAATCCCACGCGGTGCAGACATCATTGTAGAAGCCACAGGAAGCCCTGAAGGGCTAAAGATGGCCACTCAACTGGTGCGACCACGAGGAACCATCGTGCTGAAATCAACGTATCATGGAGAAATGTTGGTCAATATGACGGAATTAGTGATCAACGAGATTTCCGTCATTGGCTCTCGCTGCGGCCCCTTTGCGCCTGCGCTACGCTTGCTAGCCGGAGGCATGATTGAGATCGAGCCACTCATTCATGCACGCTATTCTTTGAACGATGGAATCAAGGCCATGGACCAAGCTGCTCAACCAGGAACATTAAAAGTTCTACTTCACATGTCATAATATTTATTCGTACCTAAAACTTTCCCCACCAAACTCCTAGTCCCGTACCTAAACTTTTGATATGATTGCCCCGATGTGTATCTTGTTGCTGGTGTAGCTCAGTTGGTAGAGCAGCGGTTTTGTAAACCGCAGGTCGCAGGTTCGATCCCTGTCACCAGCTCCATAAGTTTCAACCACTTACACAGCCTTCCGGACCTCTTCCTTTTTCACATTTCCGGTTTCTGTCACGGTTCCATTTGAAATTGGCACTAATTCGACTTTGAGCGATGTGGTCTCTTTCTCCGAAGTCTTCTCTTTGCCAAAGCTCGACACCTGCTCAATAGCCTCCTTCAGGTAGGCTGGACTTAAATGCGCATATCGTCGAACCAAATTTGTTGTGGAATGCCGCAGCAAGGCCGCGATCGTCGCCAAGGGGACACCCTGCATGGCCAGCCGACTCGCAAAGGTGTGTCGGAGGTCGTGCCACGTCACCCATTCAATCCCTGAGTCGATAACAGCTTCCCGATATCTCTTCATGAAGTTACAAGGATCCAATGGTTGAGCAAGATTCCGACTGGGGAAGACCCACCGCGAACCCTGCCACGAATCGAGAGACCGAAGAATAGCAATCGCTTCATCATTCAAGGGGACGTATTGCACCTCCCCGGCTTTCGTGACAGGTAAGGTGAGGAGTCCTCGTTCGAGATCGACATTCGCCCATTCCAATCGAAACTGCTCACGCTGCCGCAAACCTGTCAGAATCGCCAACCGAGCATATTGTCCATAGGGTACTCCTAGTTGTTCAATCAACCTGTGCTCTTCTTCCGTGCTTAAAAACCTCGTGCGGCCTCTGGACTCTCGTTGCATACTAACCTTAGACGTGGGATTCACCGTTAGCTTCCCATCTCGGATCGCGACATTGAGCACATGCCGCAACCACCCTTGATAGCGATTGATTCGACTAGGCGCCCTCCCCTCGTCTGCCAAGTATTGCTTCGCCTCCTCAATCCGCTGTGAGGTAATGGCATTCAAACGCTGGTCCTTGAACCACGCCTTCCACCACGTACCAAAGAACTCCTCATCCTTATACGCTTTTTTGCCCTTGGCTGTTTTTAAATATCGGTCAATGACGGCCTCAACCCTGTCATACCCACCGTGTTGGTATCGCTCAGGAAAGAAACGCCCATCCTTTTGTTCGGTCTTCGCTTTTCCATAGAACTCCCGAGCCTTTGTCTTCGTAGGGAAAGCCCCGAATCGGCGCTCCCGTCCTTCGTGATAGAGGCGGACATACCACGTCAGCTTCCCTAGCGCGTCTTTCCGTTGCAGCAATCCTCGGTCTGTCCTGCCTTTACGTGCCATCCTTTCTCCCTCCTATGGTCTGCTTCGTCTCTGTGTGGACGACAACTCCTGGTCCTCTATCTGATCTAACAGCAGCAGAATATGTTGGGTGTGTGTAAACAGCTGCTCCACGGACGCCCCAAGGTCGTCTTGGTCTAGAGGTTCATCATTCGAATCAATCCCCCTGAGGCTGATAAGTGTGTCTTCCATCTGGGCAAGCAGGGCATATGCCTCGCCTAACGGGGGTTTCTCAGCTTTAGCCATGGTCACGCCACTTTTCGTTTTTTGGTCGTTGCTTTCTTCAGGCTCCTCTTGGTTCGGGACGATTCCAATGTCGGTTGAGATTTTGAGGGCGGACCTGGTCGAAAAATAAATGGGTCCTCCAGAAAGACACATTCCCCTTGGTGATTCCAGGGTAGGATCATCACGTGACCCTGGACCTCATTGAACAGATCACCATCCACAGCCTGACGAACCTTATGCACTAAATCACTCAACCAAGCTGCGGCGTCTTTTCTAGAGGGAAAGGGTCCAACTCGACGCGTTAGCATACCTGTGGCTTGAAAACGAAAAAACACGAGAGGTTCTTGATTGGGGCCAGCGACCTCCAAGAACCAGTTATCCTCAGGAGGTACTTCAAAGACAGTGTTATCAGCAATTGGTTGTTGTTGGGGCATCCCTCACACTCCTTTCTTTTTTTGTGAATTGAGTTCCTTTTCTAACAACGCCCGGATATACCCGCTGGCTGTGTAGCCTTGGGATTTCAGGGCGTCGAGTTGGGCTTTTAAACCTTGCGGTAAATGAATGAGTAGTTTGGTCATGGGCATTGCTGTGGCTCCTTTCGTTATGTGTATATAAATATAGTATTATGGAAATATATATGTCAAGATATATTTGACTGGACCATCGAGCTAGGCTAGGGTGAAGGACGATGGCCGAGCACGACGCAGGGAAGCGTAAAACGTATGGGTTAAGCCTAGAACAAGCCCTCATGAAAGAGGTAAAGCATTTGGCTGTGGACGAAGACCGCAATGTGAATGATGTGCTTGAAGAAGCGATGCGGGACTTACTAAAGAAGTACAAGAGAAAACGGTCCTGACGCACCACGACCCCGACAACCAGAGAGGTGGCCGAGGTCGCGTGCAGAAAGATCAAGTTGGAGGCTCCAGCTTGAATAGAGGCAGCCTGCCAGACTCCTCACGGCTAGACCACCCCTCCAAAGAGGGCGTCTTGTTCAGGGGTAGATTAGTCAGCGAGGAATCAGCCCACCAGAAACACCACGCCCCCTGGAGTCGTTCAACTCCAAGGGTCGTTATGCTGTGTTGGTGCCCCTCAACACCAACGCAATGATGAAATCCAATACACGGGCAGCCTACGAGGTGGACGGGCGGTTCACCATCGTTCGAATGAGGTAGCACTGCAACGACTTCGCATCCTCGCCCACCTTTCCACATCGTTCTTCATCGCATCACGGCTCTTCTATCTGCCATGTTCGCGTGCATGCTGGCTCGTTCCTTTGGGTCATGGCCTGAAGTGAAATAGTGCGAGTACGGTAAAGGCATCAAAGAGGAGGCATGTGATGGGTAAACGTACTGACTATCAAGGTGCGAGAGAACAAGCGTCGATGAGACTCGGCGTGTGGTTCATCATCTTGGGCGTGGCGGTCCTGTGGTACGGGATATATGTATCCCTCGATTGGCTCGCGAACTAATACTGTCCTGGGCCTGGTTAATAGGGATTGTGGCGGTCTTGATCCTGGTGGGCTTGGCGTGCCAAGCGCGACAAGAGCAACGGTCTTGTCTCAACGTTCGCCTCGTGCCGAATCGTCTTACTGCTTTTCATCAACCTCAACAAAACGACATCTCATCTTCAAACGGTTGTCCCGTCCTCGGGAAGATTCTGTCATCCATCACTTCGGTCGTTTCTCCTATTGCGCGTATCCTGCACGACACTTTACGATGCGGAATGCCTGACCCCATCGACCGCAAAGCCTTCCTCAACCTCTGCAACATGTCTATTGACTCGATGTACGAGCTAGCTGCCCTCGGGGAATTGCTCGAACAAAAAGGCCTCATCACCAAACAAGAGATCATTACTCTTGCCCAACAGCTGAAGCAGAAAGCTGATTCGAAAAACCACACTGATCCCTCACAAGAACCGTTCACCGACAAAGAGAACGCCGTCATTGAACAGCTCATGGAAGTCATTGAGCGGCATGGTCTTCCGGCTGATCACGCCAAAGAACTCTTAGGCCGGACCATTCAATTGTTGGAATGGGGGAAAAAGGCTGCGCAGAAACTTCCTGAGGGGAATGCCTAGGCCTGCCTCTTAGATCTCATGTTTCCTTTATTCGATAGATTTTATATGGTTGGATGATTGCGATGCCTGGCAAGAATGCGAAATCGCATGAAAATGTGACACTTCGCTTAGGAATACTGTCACATTTTTGCGCTTACTCAATAAACACGAGGCGTTGAAAAGACAGTGCTTTCCCTTCTGACCACTGTCTACATGTCCACAAAAATGTTACCGACTACCTCATTCGGTAACATGGTCTTATTTAAATCGGGCTTTTGGCTTTGTTGGGCGTCATCGAAGAACTTTCTATCAGCCTTCCGCTTCCGACCCATAGCGGATAGTCGCGCTCATACCCGAGGCCTTGGCCCTTTCAGACGGCATGCCTGAGCGCTGTATCAAGGCATAACGGATGAAGGTCGTCACTCCCTCACCCGTCTCCGAATCTATTCAGAATTTCGTGTTCTGTGTGAAAACTGCCGATAAGAAGGAGAGGACTAGGGGAAAGAAGCACGAAGAAAGAAGGAAGATGAAGACCAAAGACGAGATCCAAACGTATATCGCGGCGCTCATCACTCAAGGGGCCAGGGAAAAGCATGTGGCCCCGCCGTTTTATCGGGTGTTCTGGCGACTGGGCATCAACGTCACACCTCCGTTTAATCAATCGTTTCTTACTGATTGCTTGTTCGCGACATTGTGGAATTTCCTCTGGTTGGCGAGTATTTTAAACGTGCTCATGATGTTGATCGTTTGGATCTTTGGGCTGGGATTACAATTCAGCCCATTAGAGATGGTACCGTCGCATATCTATCTTTGGGTTCTTGGCTACTCGCTTGTGTATGGTCTGTGGGGAGCTGGCTATCGGCAGTATCACCGCAAGCAACTCACCATCCCTCCTTGGTAGACCTCCCCCGGGTATTGTCATGTATGGACGCTCCCGAGAATGCAAGGACTTTTGAACGAATAGAGCGAATCAGGATTGCCGTCATGTATCCGGCCTGTTTGTGCAGTCCTCTGACTGCTGGCCTTGATGGAATCCGCCTCTTGAAAGGTCAGGGGAGAGATGCCCAGTCAACTTATCGAGCTCTAAGCTCGGACAAAACCACGGGTTGAATCTCTCCTGGCTCCCTTTTTCGCCATCACGTTCTCTTTTCCCTCGCACTTCCT
>JAVJHY011621597.1:0-10014 GCA_035593235.1 Phascolosoma agassizii
CGTGAGGGATTTCGCTTCCGCGTTCAATGTCGATCAGTTCAAAACCTAGAGCAGTGAGGCTGGTAAGCTTTGTCATTTACCATTAATTCCTGATCTCTGGGCGCAATCGGCATCAGCGGCAATGCAATCCCAGCCATCGCACCGACCTCGCGCCCCCAAAGCCCGGCTGCATTCACGATGCACTGCGTATGAATATCGCCCTTGGGCGTGCGTACGATCCAAGTGCCGTCGGTTTGCTGTTCGGTGCCGGTCACGGGGCAAAAGCGGATGATTTCGCCCCCATTCTGGCGCGCACCGGTCGCGTAAGCATGGGTCACGCCCGACGGATCGACATTGCCGCCATCAGGTTCCCACATGATGCAACGAATACCGTCATAATCGACCAACGGGTGCAACCGCTCAGCCTCTGCGCGATCCACCTCGTGAAAATTCATGTTGTACAGCTTGGCCTTAGCGGCCTGCAGGCGCAATTGATGCTCGCGGGCTTCGGTTTGGGCCAGATACAGCGAACCGGGTTGAAACACGCCGCACCCCTGCCCGGTCTCCTGCTCCAGCTCCTTATACAGGCCCATCGTATAGTGCTGGATGCGGCTGATGTTGGTGCTGTCGTGCAATCCGTGAATATTGGCCGCCGCATGCCATGTGGACCCGGATGTCAGCTCATCACGCTCGAGCAGAACCACATCGCGCCAGCCCAGCTTGGTCAGATGATAGAGAACCGATGCGCCAACGACGAAAAACAGGACGATGGCGAGAATGGCCAGGCGGCTGGAGTTGGCGGCTGCGACCACCGAAGCAAATAGGAGCGGCCCCATGATTCCGGCGAATCGTTCGAATACTGCGAACACACCAAAAAATTCCCCTGATTTTTCTTTGGGAATCATGGACGCGAACAGGGACCGACTCAACGCCTGGACGCCGCCTTGCACCATGCCGATGAGCACCGCGAGAGCGAAGAAATGCCAGGACTTTGTCATAAAAGAGCCGAGGACACCGACGGCACAGTAGACGGCCACGGCAACGGATCGCGAGCTGTCGACCCGCCGGCGGTGGCATCAAACGTCTGGGGCCAGTGGCCGACGAACTAACACGTCTCTCGCTGCTCGTCAGATGCGCCGAGCTCCTGGCACGCAGGAGTGTTCCCTATTGGGCGGCGGCGCCGAGTTTCATAGGCTCGATCGATGTTGCACCACCGGGTGAAGATTGTCGGGCTCGTGGGCGTGGGCGTGCTGGTGCTCGGAATTTGCGTCGCCGTCGCCGGCTGGTTCCTATACGTGCCGCACTATCGACCTGAGCTGCAACCGAACGAGCAGTACGGCGTCGATGTGTCGAACCATCAAGGCGAAGTCGATTGGGCGGCGGTCGCGGATGACGGCATCGATTTCGCCTATATCAAGTCGACCGAGGGAGGTGACTTCGTCGATGCATTCTTTGATCGCAACTGGGACGGAGCTCGTGCCGTCGATATCGATGTGGGTGCCTATCACTTCTTCACACTGTGCACTGCCGGAGATCACCAGGCCGCAAATGTCCTCGACACCGTGCCGCTGTCCGAGATGGACCTACCCATCGCCTTGGATCTCGAGTTTGGCGGCAACTGCTCAGACCGTCCGACTCGCGAATGGATCGATCGAGAGGTGACGTCGTTCATCGAGGCTGTCGAGGGTGCCACTGGCGAAGAAGTCACCGTCTACATCAGTGAGAAATTCGAGACGGCATACAACCTCAAGGATGGGCTCGATCGTGAACTTTGGGAGCGACGGCTGTGGCGGCGGCCAGAAGTGAACGACTGGACCTTTTGGCAGTGGAGCAATCGAGCCCAGGTCGACGGCATCGAAGGCGGCGTCGACATCAACACCGGCCGTCCCACCCCCTAATCGGTGTGCGTACTACTCCAGTGCGTACCACCTCCGGTACAGCACGCATGCAGGTCGGGGTAGTGGTGCGTCGTCATCGGGAGGTGTCAGTAGCCCAGCGAGCGGTCAAGTACTGGGAACGGCTCGCCGCCCGCACGGAGGCGGCCGATGTTCGCCGCAATCAGCTCTGCGGCGCTACGGACCTGGGTCATACCCGAGATGTGTGGGGTGAGAGTCACGGCCGGGTGTGTCCACAGCGGCGAATTCTCGACCGGTGGTTCCGGATTCGCGACATCGAGCACCACAGCAGCCAGTGGCCCGGAGTCGAGCGCATCGATGAGATCGAGTTCGTCAGCAAACACAGTGCCCCGTCCGACATTGACGAAGATCGAGCCTTCGGCGAATTGGGCGAGCCGGTCGGCGGTGAGCAGGCCGGTCGTGGCCTCGGTGCTCGGCAGCACATTGATGACCGCATCGCTGGCAGCGAGGAAGTCACCCAATTCGGCCTCGCCCGCGTAGTGCTGCACACCCGCTTCGTCACGACCGGAGCGAGTCCAGGCATTCACGACATAACCGACGTCGGCGAAAGCACGGCTGATTCGCGACCCGATCTCGCCGTACCCAAGTACGCCGACCCGGTACTGGTATGGCTGTTTGTGGTCCAGTACCTTCCAGTTCTGCTGCGCCTGCGCCGCCTCAAGATCGGCAAACCGTCGACCGTGGCGGATCACCCATGCAAGCGCATATGCCGCCATCTCGTTGGCCATCTCCGGGTCGGCAAGGCGAACGACGGGTACATCAATACCCGGCTTCTGCCACTGCTCGGTGCCCGCACCGGTGCACAGGATCATCTGCAGCTCCGGCAGCGTTGCAAGGTCTTCCGGGCTCATCCGCCAGGCCACCAAATACTCGATCTCGGTCGCCTCACCTACCTCGGGCCAGACGCGTAGATCCTCGTGGGGCATCTGTTGTCGCAGTTCCGCCATCCACTCGTCGACCCGACCGCCGGGGTTCACCAAAATTGCCACCCGCCGAACCTAGTGCCCAAGCTCAGCGGAACGAATCATCGGTGCTGGTCGATAAGGATGGCGTTGCCGTCAGGATCGACGAGGGTGATGTGTGCCGGGCCCGCAGTGTTGTCGTCGGCGACGGTCTCGCCGAGTTCGATGCCTGCGTTGGCCAACCCGGCCTGGATCTCGCGGACGTCGGTGAAGTCGTCGGGCATCTCGGCTCCATCAGGCCCGAGCACGAGCCCGGGGTTGAAGGTCAAGATGTTGCCTTCGAACATGCCCGAGAACAAGCCGATGACCGCGGGTCGATTGGCCAAGATGAGCCAGCCTGCATCGGCGTCGCCCCCGGTTACTTCGAATCCCAGCTTCTCGTAGAAGGCTTGGGACACCGCCAGGTCTTTGACGGACAGGCTGATTGAGAATGCTCCGAGTTCCATCCCAACATCTTGTCAGGACAAAGCCTAGGAATTGCGCCAGCAGGTCAGAGTGGAGCTCCGAAACTGGCGCAACTCGAGGGCCGATCAGATGATTTGCCCATCTACTGACTCGGCCCGTTAGGCGCAGCTCGGAGCGACGGCGAGATATTCAGCCAGTTTCGCATCGGCCTGATCACCGAAGAGCACGTCGGCAACCTCGGCGAGTCCGTTCTCGGGGCAGATCTCTGCTGCAGGGACAACCTGGCTTATCTTGCTGCGACGGCGCAGGAAGTCATCGAGCCGGGTGACCATTTCGTCTTTGGCCGCATGGTGCAGTTCAACTCGCAGATAGTCGGCAGAGTCCATGATGTCTTCGCCCAGCGAGGGGTCGCTGCGAATATCGTCGATCATGTCGAAAGCGCGGCGTCCATATCGCCGCCACAGCCGATCGCTAAGCGGCTCAACACCTGGCTTGTCGCGTAGACCATCGAGTCGCATACCTTGGGCTTGGCGGTAGAACGCTCGTCGTGTCGGTGCGGGCGGTTCGCCATACCAGTCGCCGCGATCGCGGTCGAGGGTGATGCCCAATTCGGCAACGGCATCGCCGACTTCTTCGCCGACATTGAGGCAGTCAGTGAGTTTGCCACCGAAGATCGTCACGACCTTCTTGTTGTGGTCGACGCCGATCTCGTGTTTGCGCGACAACGATGTCCACTCGGCATCGAGCTGATCATCATCGCTGGCACTGACAACGAGCGGGCGAGTCGCACACCGCTCGGCAATGATGTCATTGACCGTCAATGGTTCGGCTAGATCGAGGCGGTCGTTGATCTGGGTCAGAAGGAAGTTGCGGTCTTCGTCGGTGACCTCTTTTGTAGGGCCCCCTACCCGAGTGTCGGTTGTGCCGATTACCGAACGTTTGCCCATCGGGATGACGTAGAAGAGCCGACGGGTGTCGTCGAAGAATGCCAGCACTCGGTTGTTGGGAGTCAGCTGATCGACGACCAGGTGGATGCCCTTCGAGTGCACGATCCGGTGATCGGCATCGATGCCAAGATGTTGATTCAGCGGGTCAGCAAATGGCCCAGCAGCGTTGACCACGACGGTGGCCTCGCAGGAAATCTCGTCGCCGGTTTCGACATCGCGCAGCGCGGCTTGCCAGACACCGTTGACGCGCTTCGCGGTGGTGAGTTCGACATAGTTGGCGGCTACCGCCCCGAGGTCGAGCGCACTTCGCACGAAGGAGAAAACGAATCGAGCGTCATTGTCTTTGAGATGGGCGTCGGCGTACTCGATGCCGCCCTTGAGACCTTCGTCATGGATCAGGGGCTCTAACGCGTTGATGCTGTCGGCGTTGAGCATGCGTGGCGCTGCGGTCTTGAAGTTGCCGATACCCCAGTACGCGAACGAACCAAGCCCAGCAAGCCAATGCGGAAAGGGCGCTGTCTCGCCGAGTGCTGCGAGAAAGCCGATCTCTTGAATGTTGGCCGGATAGGCCTTCATCAACCGGTTGCGGCTCATACAGAGCTTGCGCACCAGCAGCATGTCGTAGTTCTCGAGATACTTAAACCCGCCCCACACCAGGTTCGATGACTCTTGCGACGTTTCACCCGCGAAGTCACCCCGATCGACCAATGCGACGCGCCCGCCGCGGCCGGCCAAGGATGCAGCGGCGACGGCACCGTTGATGCCGCCGCCAACGATCAGCACATCGAATCGCTCGCCGTCGAGTCGAGAAATGTTCGTGCTCCGCAGAGTCGCAACAGCCATGCCATGAACGCTACGCCAACCCGCATCAAGGACCACGCCATTCGACGATTGCGAGACGAACGAACACACCTAAACATGAGGGTGCCTGGCACCATCATGTTTAGCGAAATCGTTGGAATGGTGGCGATGCAAGTCGCCAAATGGGTTTGGCTTTGCCTGAATCGGCCTCAATGGGTGATCCGCTAGGTGGTTACTCGACCTGCGGGAAGTACCGGCGTCATGTCGTAGCCGGGAGCGCAGCCGAGGACGAGATCGGCGATGAGTTGACCGGTCATCGGACCGCGCCCGAATCCTCCCGAGGCCAGGCCGCCGGCCAGGAACAGGCCGGGGCGTTCTGGAACTGGGCCAATGATGGGTAGGCCGTCGAGAGTGAACGGCATCGTGCCCGCCCAGGTGCGCACGACCGGCAGGTCGGCAATGGCAGGCAACAACTCAGCGACATGGCCATGGTTGACCCCGATCCCGTCGGTATCCACAATGCGATCGTCGCTCAGCACCCGATCACCGCCGAATACGATCTCGCCGTTCGGGCGTTGGCGGCCGTACAGATGACGGGTCACCCGTTCGCCGTCGCGGTGTGTCAGCTCAGGCGGTTCCAGGCCGACTTCCGGCTTGGTGTTCCAGCAGTCGTAAGACTGCGCCGCGGCGATGGCATGTCGCAGCAGCGGAGGCTGGGGCGCAGACGCCCACATCTGGCCTCGAACGCCGACGATCGGCACATCCACACCGACCATCGTACCGATCGGGGAACACCACGGCCCCGCAGCAACGACGACCGCATCAGCACCCAGAACAGATTCGTCTTGGCCGGTGCTTGGGTTGACTGTTACTTCCCATCCCCCACCGGCGATCGCCTGCAGATCAACCACTGGACAACCGGTTGTGATCGTGGCGCCGGCGGCCCGAGCTTCGGTGGCAAAGGCCATGGTGGCTGCCACTGGCTCGGCTCGAGCCCCGAGCGGGTCGAGCACTGCGCCGAGCAATGTCGGGTCTGCCGCCGGTTCGAGTGCCATCAGGTCTTCGACCGTCAGGAGTTCGTTGCAATGACCGTCAAGACGCGCCGACTCGACCATTGTTGCGGCCCACTGCATTTCGCTGTGCGAGCGAATCAGAGTCAAGGTGCCGGTCAGGTCGAGATCAATATCGTGGCCTCGTTGTTGCGCTAGGTCGAGGTAGCGATCGCGGCTGCCCATCCGCAGCGCAACCTGCACGGACGGCTTGTCACCCCAACCGCCACCCCCGATTACGCCAGCATTGAGTCCCGATGCTTCACCTGCGATGTGTCCTCGTTCCACGACGACAACCTCGGCACCACCTTCGGCAAGCGTCAAGGCCGCCGTAACCCCGACAATGCCAGCACCGATGACGATGACCTTCATAGTGAAATCCTCGCTCTAAGCAATGAGGGCGCCGTCGACCACGATCTCAGCACCGGTGACATAACTCGATTCATCGGCAAGAAGGAACATTACGACGTTGCCGACTTCTTCTGGTTTAGCCGAACGTCCCATCGGGACGGCGGCCACGAGCCGGTCGATGGTTTCAGTACCGAGGTCGAACAACATGTCAGTCTCGATTGCGCCGGGGTGTACTGAGTTGACCCGCACATTGAACTTGCCGAGCTGAGCAGCAGCGCTTTTGGTCATGCCCCGCACCGCCCACTTGCTGGCGACATACGCGATCGACCGTTGCCCTCGCATGCCGGCGATCGACGAGATATTCACGATGCTGCCCGAACCCTGCTGCTTCATTACCGGGGCAACCGCGGCCATGCCGTTGAACACGCCGTATTGGTTGATCTCGGTGATCAAGCGGAAGTTGTCTTCGTTGTTGTCGAGCAGCGAGTCGTGGCGGAAGATGCCTGCATTGTTCACGAGCCCATCGAGTCGGCCGTGTTCGGCGACGACTGCCTCTATTACAGACTTCCACTCCCCCGACGACGTCACATCGAGCCGGTAGTAACTGCCGTTGATATCGGCAGCAACCTCGTTGCCAAGATCGTCGAGCACATCGGTGACGACGACATGGGCGCCCTCGGCTGCAGCCTGGCGGGCTTCGGTGGCCCCCTGGCCGCGGGCGGCTCCACTGATGAGGATGACTTTGTCGCTAAGACGGCTCATGGCTTCGACCCTAATTCAGTGTTGACCAACCACCGAAGTGAGTCGACGCCTTGGCCTGCCGGTGCCGACGTTGACCGTCAGCTCAACGCGTTCGCGAGGAGTTCAAGGCGACTTGGGTCCATGGGGCCGCGCATCGACCAGACAACGATGTCGACACCCGCATCGAAGAAGCCCGCTGCCTTGTCGGCCAGCGCCGCTGGGTCGGTCGCGGTGTCGAAGCCGAGGTGAACTGATCGAGTGATCTCGGACTGGTCGCGACCGACGCGCTCGCAGTGCTGACGCAACACAGCATCGAGTTCGAGCCAGGCGGCCGGATCGTCAGGGAACGTCATGTCCCACTGATCGCCAAACCGAGCGACGGTGCGCACTGTGCGCACTCGGCCCTTGCCGCCAATAACAATCGGAAGCTTGGCTTGCACCGGCTTGGGTTCGCACCAGGCTCCCGCAACTTCGAAGTAGCTGCCCGAAAAGTTGGTTTCGCGGTTGGCCAACAACGAGACGATGACTTCCATACCTTCTTCGAACCGATCAGATCGCTCGCGGAGCGTGCCGAGCGGCATGCCGTAGGCATCGGACTCCTGGAAGTTCCAGCCAGCACCCATGCCCAATTCGAACCTGCCACCAGAGATGTGATCGAGTGTGGCTGCCATGTTGGCCGTCACCGCTGGATGACGGTGATGCATACCATTCACCATCGCACCGATTCGGATGCGGGTCGTCGCCTGGGCGAGGGCTCCCAGCATCGTCCAGCCCTCGAGATTCGGACCGTCGAATGGCTCGGCCAACGGGTAGAAGTGGTCCCAGTTCCATGCCGACTCGAACACCTCGATGCCGTCTGCGGCCTTCCAGACGTCGAGGAACTCGCCCCAGGTCGCATGATGCGGCGGTGTCTTGATGGCGTGTCGTCCCATGGTGGGCTCCGTTCGATCGTTGCTGACTATGAGCGTAGAACAAGCACCAAACGGGTTACGTCTCACAACGGCCGAGGGCTATGGCGAGTCAGCGGCGAATTTCATAGAGGGCGAAGCGGTAGGTCAGCGATCGGCCGTGATGGGTTGCTACGAAGTTGTCGACCACATCGTTAGGAAACTCAATGCGCAAGATGTGTTCAAGTTCGTCAGCCGATGTGGCTTCCCAGCCGCCGAGAACCTCATGGCGTGTTGCGCCCTGTTGGTCCCACCACGTCTCGGTCGCCGCTGGATCGATGGCGGCGTTACCGGTCGTGCTGGCCCGCAAGAGCGTGGCAAAGTCGCCACCGGACCAGCTGTTGTCGATGGCGATGAATACACCGTTCGGCGCCAACACGCGTTCGACTTCGCGAAGGCCAGCCTCGCAACCCACTCCAAAGAAGTAGGCAAAACGGGCGTGCACAACGTCGACCGACCCGTCGGCCACAGGGAGTGACTCGGCGGAACCAGCGAGCAGTTCGATCTGTGCGACGCGGGCATGATCATCAATGTGTTCGTGCGCTCGTTGCAACAAGCCACGGTCCGGTTCGACACCGATGACTCGTGCCGCCAGCGACGCATAGTGCGGCAGCCAGAAGCCAGTGCCACATCCCACATCGAGGACCGTGCGACCCTCCCATGGCGCACAGCCATAGAGCGCCTCGTCGAGTCGTCCGTCGCGGTGCAGTGCCTCGTTCTCCAGCTGGTAGGTGGCCGGCTGGTCAGCGATGTTGGGGGACCGGGACCAGTCGTCGAATGGGGCTTCCTTCTGTGCCATGGATCAGTCTTGCATCAGAGGATCGGACTCGACGACTCCGGTCGATTAGTTTCGGACTCATGATCGAAGACCGTGTAAAGACATTGGCGCAGGGTAAGAACTTCGCCGCACTAACGACGCTGATGCCCGACGGCCAACCCCAGACACATGTCATGTGGGTCGACTGCGACGACGAGCACATCCTCATCAATACCGAGGTGCGTCGCCGCAAGTTCAAGAATGTCGAAGCCGATTCCAGAGTCACTGTTGCGATCTGGGACGCCACCAACCCTTACTCGTTCGCCGAGGTTCGCGGTCACGTCGCCGAGACGATCACCGGTGACGAGGCCCTAGCGAGTATCAACGAGCTGTCGAACAAGTACACGGGCGGCGACTACTCCCCCGAAATCCAGTCCGAGCGAGTGATCCTCAAGATCACTCCTGAGCGCCAGATCAGTCGATAGCTGCCTCTACCGAAAGAAGCAGGTGGTACCGGCGTAGAGCGCGGTGACTGTCGCATCAGTGTCGGAGATGAAGCCGGCCATGAACCCGGCGGGAACTTCAAAGAAGAACTCTCGGCCGAGCGAGTCGTCGCGGATCTCGACGCCTTGATAGACCTGCGTTAGGTCAGCTTCGCTGATGCCGACCATGACCCCGCTCGGGGTGCTCAGTTCAGGCGTTGACGAAGCGTAGTACCAGCCAATAAGAACGCCCTCTTGGAACTGCACAGTGAAGTCGTCGAACGATGCAATCATCATCGGCCCGGCACCACATTCGCTGGCCTCACCGAGGCTGTCTGGCGGCCCGAAGACCACTTCGATCGAGCTGAGCACGATGTCTTGATCGGTGTCGAAGTCGTGTTCGCCGAGTCCGTTCACCCGAAGCCACGTGCCCTCAAAGACGACCTCATCACTATCTTCGCCATTCGCCGCGCAGCCAGTCGCCGGGTCAGAACTCAGCCCTGCTGCAGCACATAGTTGGGCCAGCGCTGCGGCGTCGACCCCGTTGCGACCTAGCAGCTGAGTGAATCGAACATCGTCGGCTTCGCAGCACGTGCGGGCGTAGTCGATCTCGACCCACTCACCCCCTTGCGCTTCGAACAGGTGCCAGCCAGCATTGCTGGCGAACAACTCCGGCG
>JAVJHY011621707.1:0-10009 GCA_035593235.1 Phascolosoma agassizii
TTCATCATGTCAATTTCCCAGCCCTTCCACGCGCCGTCCGCGCCCTTCTCAGTAAAAGGTGGATACTTCTCTGCTGCCACACCAATTTTTACATCTGCCTGTGCAACATTCACGCTAATAGCCAGCGCAATACCGCTGAGTAGAGTTACAAGTGGTTTCATAGTTTTCTCTCTTAATATAGGGGTCCTAACGAACCGATTGAACGAAAGCCTGGCAACGTGCGCTGACCGGGTTTTCGAAAACTTGTTGTGGAGTGCCTCGCTCTTCTACAATCCCTTGATGAAGATATAAAACCTCAGTTGAGACATCCCGTGCAAAATTCATCTCATGGGTCACCAAGATCATCGTTCGCCCTTCCTCAGCCAGTGCACGGATAACTTTCAACACCTCTCCAACCAATTCGGGATCAAGTGCGGATGTAGGCTCGTCAAACAGCATGACACGTGGCTCCATCGCCAAAGCTCGTGCTATCGCTGCACGCTGCTGTTGTCCGCCGGAGAGGAAGGCCGGGTATTGATCACGCTTTTCCCACAGATCGACACGTTGCAGAATTTGTTCTGCTCGATCTGTGGCTTCCGATTTATTGACTTTCAGGACCTGGACAGGCCCTTCGATCACATTCTGCAGGAGTGTCATGTGCTGCCACAGATTGAAACTCTGAAAGACCATGCCAAGTTGAGCGCGGAATCTGTCGACCTGTTTTTTATCCGATGGTATCTGGCCACTGGCACTTTGTTTGAACGAGACAGCTTCGCCTTTGAGGAAGATGTCGCCTTGAGAAGGTGACTCAAGCAGGTTAATGCATCTAAGGAACGTGCTCTTTCCCGATCCACTGGAGCCGATCATGGTAACCACATCGCCTTCCTGCGCGCGAAGAGATACGCCCTTCAGAACTTCCAGTGTCCCGAACGACTTGTGCAGATTGCGCACCTCAAGCGTGGTGTTGTCGGGTGTCGGCGCTAATTTCGGACCCATGGCATGACCTAGTATTGAGTTGCACCCAGTGTATGTGACCCTGCTTGATCGCACTAGGGTTTTCTGGGGTTGGTGCCTGGGATTGGTGCCTGGCAGGCACCTAAAAACGATCGATTCTAGCAGGATCTGAATGGGAGATACCGAGGAAGTAAACCGCCACAACGGTTTGAAGTCGCATTGATTGATTTAAAATATGTTTTGGGATATATTTCCCATACAGCAAACGGCCAGGAAAATCCATCATGACATTTCGCATATGCCTGCTGACCATGCTGTCCAGTTTCTCTCTCACTAATACCTCCAGCACTGCCCTGGCCTGCGGCGGTTTTTTCTGCCAGCTGGTACCGGTAAACCAGGCCGCAGAACAAATCGTATTTCGCCAACAAGGTGAGGATCACCGGTCTGATGCGACGCAAAATATGAATGTAAGCAGACGCCTACAGCCTTCCCTTCTGTAAGCGCACGATTCCGAAGCTTTTCCCGGCTCAGCAGCGTGATGGGATTCCGCCAATTCATACACAGGTGTATCCAGTCCTTCCATTCTGGCCTTGATCTGCAACGACAGAAACTGCGAATAGTGACGGGACTGATGCAGATTACCACCATGGAACCACAATCCGGGTTGCTGTGTCGGCTTCCACATGTTGCGCAGCTCTCCCTCCCATGGACCGGGGTCTTTTGTGGTGTCTGATCCGAGGCCCCAACATTTTCCGACTTTGTCCGCTGTTCGCTGATCGATGAGGTCAGCTGCCCAACCGTTCATTGAACTGTACCCGGTGGCCAGAACAACCAGGTCTGCGTCAAGCTCAGTACCATCATCTAACGCAATGCCATTTTCCTTGAATTCTTTAACCGCTACGCCACTTTTTAATTTAATCTTTCCATCAGCCACCAGCTCGGAAGCACCTACGTCGATGTAGTAACCCGAACCGCGACGCAGATATTTCATGAACAAGCCTGAACCATCCTCACCGAAGTCCAGCATAAAGCCTGCCTTTTCAAGGCTGTCGTAAAAATCTTTATCGCGCTTGGCCATTTCTTCATACACCGGAATATGGAACCCATGCATAATCTTGTAAGGAACTGAAGCAAACACAAGATCCGCCTTGTGATGATCTATGCCATTGGCAACGGCGTCTTCAGAGTACAACCCACCTAACGCCAGTTCCATCAAAGTATCGGACTTAGCGATATGTGTGCTGGAGCGCTGAACCATGGTGACATCCGCTCCCTGCTCATACAGCGCTGCACATATATCATGCGCTGAATTGTTGGAACCGATGACCACCACTTTTTTATGTCGATAAGCATCCGGCCCGGAATGCTGACTGGAGTGCTGGATTTCTCCTTTGAATTTTTCCTGTCCCTCAAAACCAGGCATATTCGGCTTCGCTGACATGCCTGTTGCAAGTACCAACTGCTGTGGCTTAAGAGTGACTTCATTTCCCTCGCGTTCCACCACTACCGTCCATTCTTTTACTTGCTCATCATAATGTGCGCTTTTGCACACCGTCGACCCCCAATAATTCAACTCCATCAGCTTGGTGTAAGTCTCCAGCCAGTCTACGAGTTTGTCTTTTGGTGAAAAGACGGGCCAGTGCTGCGGGAAAGGGATATAGGGTAAATGGTCGTACCAGACCGGATCATGCAGGCATAAAGATTTGTATCGATTACGCCAGCTGTCGCCTGGTCGTGCATTTTTCTCAACGATAATCGTTGGTACATTCAACATGCGCATACGTGCACCAAGTGCAATACCACCTTGCCCACCGCCGATAATGAGACAATAGGGCTGTTCCTTGTACCCCAGTGTTTCCATCTCTTCCTGACGATTTTCCAGCCAGTTTTTACGCCCTTCTTCGAACCCGTGCTCAACACCTTTTACACGTCGTGCACTGTGTGGCTCTTCAAATCCCTTCAGCTCAACCATAGTCGTTAACAGCGTAAATGCTTTTCGGTCGCGCAATCTGACGTGACCACGACCACGAGCAACATTCGTCTCAAAGATCAGCCAGCTTTCCGTTATGCCATCCGCTTCTGTCGGTGTTTCCTCAATCTTAAAATCACGTGGCTTGATCTGTTCGAGAGTTGCCTCCAGCATATTTTTTATATCAGTCTGCCCTTCCATGGTTTTGATGTTCCAGGTAAGGCTGACCAAATCTCGCCAAAACCCTTCCTGTTCAAAAAGTTGCGATGCTGCCGTCGCGTCGCCCGAGTTTAGCGCGGAATTAAAAGAGTCGAGCCAGGTTTGCACTGTATTTGTTGCCGTTGTTGCGTCCATAAATTCCTCCGTTGATCTCTAAAAATACGATTGTGCCGGATATTTTTCCGGTACTATTTTGTCGGTCTATTAAAACAGTAACATAGTGATTCATTTTTATTAACCACGAAATATTAGGCGTGCACTGGAAGCTGGCACTTAGGGTCTCATCCTGTTTCTGAATTGACTGTCAAACACTCGCCGAAACTCGATCTCAACGAGATCAATTGAAGGCCCGTCGAGTTCAGAGATCAACCGGGCGTGATCCTCCACCACAACTATGCGTTCGGATAAACGGACGGCGACTACTTCAGCATTAATTTTGGCTACAGTTTCTGACTGCCATCAAGATGGAGTGAAGAAAGCCTGAACACGCGCACCCTTCAATTTGGGTGCATCGTCAATTTCCACCGTCGCACCGTGCCATTGAGCGATTCGATTGACAATTGCCAACCCCAGCCCATGCCCACTGCCCTGACCTGCTTTGTCAGCCCGCGTGAAGGGCGCGAGTACGTTCTGGCGCTCTGAAAAAGGAATTCCTGGGCCATCGTCATCGACAGTTAGCAAGATACGACCACCGTGCTGTTCCAACTGTACGGTCACCGAGGATTCCGCATACTTGATCCCATTTTGAATCACGTTGTTGATCAACATGGCCAGGTAATCAGAATTACCGTCTATGTACAGGTTATTCTGAATTTCATAAGTCAGCGATTCACTGTCTTCCTGTTGATGTGTCAGACATTCTGCCAATAGCTCACTTAGATTAATGCGTGCTCTTTTTTTGCCAGTAAGTACATGATCGAGCTTTGCAAATTCAAGCAGTGAATTTACAAGCTTCTCCATCTCTGAAATATCCTCGCTGATTCGTTCCACATACCGGGCTTTGGCCTGAGGGTCCGGTGTGTCTTCTAGCGTATCAATTCCGAACCGCAATCTGGCCAGTGGCGTCCGTAAATCGTGACTCACCGCTGAACTCAGTAACTTGTTGTCAGCAACCAGGGTTTCAATTCGCTCGGCCATCCGGTTAAACTCCGCTTCGATGTCTGCTATATAGGACAGTCCGCTGGTATTGATCCGTCGATCCAGTTTTCCTTCGCCAAAATCCGTTGCAGCCCGTTGCAATTTAACCAGACGGTTGATCAACGGGTACAACCAGATCAACAATAATAAAAGAATGCCTGCGTAGAATGCAGTAGTGAAAATCAGTTTTAGCGGATTTGCGGAGTTTAGATTGTAGTCCGTAGGCGTCAGTGACAACACCTGATTATGCGAGGGTAAAAAATAGAAAATAGAAATGCCATCATCTGATTCAAGAGTAAGAGGCATTCCTTCATTAAAATCAGTTTCCAATTCACTTGGCAATGGAAAGTGCTCACGCGACTGGATTGATATCGATACGGGTCCCTCACCTGGCCAGGACTCACTCATTCGCATCGGATCATCTGCCTGATCCAGCGACACCGCCAACTGGTCACCTATTGAACGGTACAGCTGTATGACATCAGAGGATGAACCCTTGGAGACATGGCTGAAAAAACGATCGAACGTCCATCCCAAGCCAACTATGGCCACAATGACAACACACAACAGGGAACCAACGAGTACACGCATGACAGCGGCCGCTACCAGGCATCCACAGCCAGAAGATATCCAATTCCGCGTACCGTTTTAATTTTGTACGGGTGGGTGGCGTCATCGCCGAGCTTTTTGCGAACTCGGGAAATCAGGATATCCACGGATCGATCGAATCCATCGTATTCGATACCACGAAGCTGCCCCACGATGTCATCTCTCGACATCACGTCTCCCGCATGGGAAGCAAGCAACCAGAGAAGATCAAATTCGTTAGAAGATAGACTAACCGGCATATCTTGCAGCGTAGCAGTACGACTACCTGAATCTATGAAAAACGTTCCAAACCGGCGACTGGGAGTTTCCGCTTGTTCGTCTCGTTGAAGCAACAGCTGCAGCCTGGCCAACAGGGCGCGAGGGCGTATGGGCTTGATCAGGTAATCGTCGGCACCCACTTCGAGACCGCGCACTTCGTCCTCCTCATCTGAGCGTGCTGTTAACATCAGGATAGGTCGATCAAAATCCGGACGAACCGCTTTGCAGACGTCAAAGCCGTTTTTCTCAGGCAGATTAATATCCAGTATTAGCAAATCGGGTTGATCTTCTCTGATCAGGCGAACTGCCTCATCGCCACGGTTTGCAACCGTAACAACATAACCGTTATCGGACAGATAATCGCTGATCCAGCTTGCTAGAGAAGCATCGTCTTCCACCACCATGACATGCATTGGGGACTTGGTGCCCCTTGTCGAGCCCTGGGTTGGCATCAAAACAACCTCCATGATGATTTACGTGAGCTCCGCTTATGGTAGATCCATGAAACTTTTAACTGTGTTTCGGCCAGCACCTCGTCATCTGCAGGGTCAGACAGATAAAATACTGTGGTAGCCAAAGACGCAAATGAGTAGCGCAAACTGCCAGTCTTTGTGCCTATCCAGCAATCTATTGGAGATGTGTCGCCCTCACGCCACAAACAATACTCCTCAGCTGTAATACCTGTCCATTTAAGCTCGATGTTCTGGTAGCACATCTGTCCCTTTCGCAGCGAGATACATTTGTTCGGAATGACCGATAGTGTTCGTGTATCCGCATATACGAACGATCCACTCGTTGTTCCCATGACCAGCGCGACAAACATTATCGCTTGAAGCCATATTGAGCCGGGCATTCTGCGCTGGTCAGAACACATAGTTGAACGAAGAGAAAATGTCGTAGGCTTCTCGTCCGTCCACCAACGGACTCTTGAATATTGCATCCGGCAAATATTGATAGGAAAGCGTGCTGCGAAACAGCCATTTCTCGTTCAATGGAACGGTTGCACCCACTTCCATTGTGCCTATAGTGCCGCCCGACGAGTTATAAACCCGTATATCAGGCGTCGATTCCTCTTCGGTAACACCCAGATAGTGAGTAACAACCCTGTCAGAAAAGTATCTGGCGCCCAGCGTTGCATGCAGATTCCAGTTTCTTTTTTGCCAGAATCGACCCACTTGCAACGATGCGAAATGTCCATCATGTGTGCTGGAGATATCACGCATTACCTCGGCTTGTGCGATGTAGTTACCAAAATAGTGAGTACTCCTCAGGCCGGCAACTATATCTCCATCTCTTTCCTGTAGAGATTCGAATTCACCAATGCCCGGATCATAGTTATTGAGCTGCTGCGAAAACAGGATATCCAATTCGGTGAAATCGCTAGTCCGGAGGTTATATCCGACACCACCGCCGGAAAAACTCTCGTAAGACAGCTCAGCAAACCATCCGCGCCATTCTGCACGTGCATCGATAGTAACTCCTACGAAAAATGCATCACCTGTCGGATCATCAGCAGCATTATCGGAAAAACCCACGATGGGCGTATTGTCATATCCGACCCCGATACCCAGCTCCAGCGATGCACTCGGTCCATTACCACCGCGCCGGATCTCCTGCGCAATATCGGCAGCCCGTGCGCTGACCCAGCCTGTCAGCGCGAGTAACAGGACAACTGAAGTAACGGTTAATCTGCCCAATGTCGATTTAATCATATTCACCACCAGTCAATCATACTGGCTTCCATTTATGTGCCGCCCCAGAATGCCTTCCAGGCTAGTCAGATGGTGCAGGTTTTTTTGTAACAGTATGTACATTATCCACTGTTCCTCATACAAAGTGTTACAGCACCTGCAGATTCTCACCGTTACTCTTATCTGCACCATGAGTACAACTGTGAGGAGATCTGTAATGTACGTTCGCTCAACATTCATAGGCATGATAACAACGCTATTGCTACCGTTCGGACTGATCGGGTGTTCATCAAACAACGATGCCGCACCTGCTCCACCAGATGATGATACCCGAAGCATTACCTGGCAACCGTGCGATCAGCACCCGACTCTCGACTGCGGCATACTGCAGGTACCGAGAGACTACTCCCAACCTGAAGGCCCGACTCTGTCCATTGCATTGAACCGGCATGCCGCAGACGGTAACGCATCAAGAGGATCCATACTGTTTAATCCGGGAGGCCCCGGTGGATCTGGCGTGGACATTATTCTCCAACTGCTGGAAGACGATACGATCCCCCGCATCATTCTCGATGAGTATGACCTGGTTGGCTTTGATCCCCGTGGAGTGGGACGCAGTACACCGGTGGATTGCTCCGAGTTCGGCATTGACGACCTACCGGATTACCCTACATCGAGTGTTGCAATACAGATTCTGGTGGACGATTCAACCAGAGTTGCCAACGCCTGCCACCAGAAGTACGGCGACTATCTGCAGCACCTGGGTTCATACAACGTAACACGGGATATGGAGGAGATTCGAAAAGCCATGAATGAACCAAAGTTGAATTTCATCGGCTATTCTTACGGCACCCGACTCGCCGCACTGTATTTACAGCAGTTTCCTGATACCAGCGGTGCCATTGTGCTGGACGGGAGTGTGCCGCCTACCCCATCCGTACTGGCGGTAGATGAGGATCCACTGAAGCAACTTCAGGCTAATATCGAAGCCATGTTCACTCTATGCGAGACGACTGCCGCCGACTGCGATCCCCAAAGCGCTATCGCTCAACTTCAGGCGCGGATTAACCAACTGTTGGTCGACGGACCCGAAGAAGAATTCGAACTGTTCACGGAAATTGTTTATGCAGCTGCGCTGGATCCGGAGTTTGGTGAATTTGCACTAGGACCCCTGCTGGCTTATCTGGAAAGTTCTGATACACAGGTACTAGTAAAGTTTGCGACGTTTATAGACCAACTGAATGGGCCTGATGCCGGTCAAACAGACGACACCATGTTCGCAGAAGACAACAACACAGCGTTACGAGCCGTGATCTGTGCCGATGATCCGCTCCGTCCCACCCTATCATCGCTGACCGATTTACTGGCACTGTTCAACGCATCATCGGACCTGTTTGCGGAGGCCTACATTCCGCTGTCAGCCTCCTGTGTGGGCTGGCCGGAGGCGATAGAACCGCTAACAGACATCACGACAACCCGTGCACCAGGCTCCATCGTGATCGGCGGACCCACCGACGCGCAGACACCATTGGTCTGGTCTGAACAAATGGCCCGATCAATTGGTGGTGTGTTTATCCGGTCTGAACACGCCGGGCATACAGTCGTGTTTCAGGATGACAGCGCCTGTGTGGATAAGATCGTCGTCAAGTTTATTCGCGAGGGCCAACTACCCGAAACACAAACCTGTGTGGCTGACGAGACGTCACCCTGACACATATTTGAGACCGTAAAATCCACACAACCAACGGGTTAGTCTTTAGAATATCCTGCAACGCTTAATTCTGAGGTTGGCGTGCTGGAACAGGATATTCAATGAACTACGATCAGAATTTAAGACAGACAATCGAGAATCGACTCAATCGATTTCCGGTTGTAGAAAAAAGTGCAGACAAATACGCAGCGGTAGCACTATTGATTGTGGAGCATGGACGCGGTGCTGAAGTTGCCGGACTCCCGGGCTATGATGAGTGGCAATCCGACCCTGCCGTTATTCTTACGCGGCGATCTGCAAAGTTGTCGAGTCACGCTGGACAGTGGGCGTTACCCGGAGGCAGGCTCGATACTGACGAGACACCTTTGCTCGCCGCCCAACGAGAAACACTTGAGGAAATACAGCTTGCCGTAACTGACACGCATTATCTGGGCAGACTCGATGACTACGTAACACGATCTGGATATGTGATGTCGCCGATGGTCTTCTGGGCAGACAACACTGAAACAATGGAAGCCAACCCCGATGAAGTAGCTTCTATCCACCGCATACCCTGCTCCGAGTTTTTACGCAATGATGCACCCATTCTGGACTACGACGAACTGACTGACGCCGAACGGACAGGATCAGCCAATCATCCAGTATTGCGCATGCCACTCGGCGATCACTGGATTGCGGCACCCACTGCAGCCATTCTGTACCAGTTCAGGGAAGTTTGTCTGTTGGGTAATCAGACCCGGGTGGCGCACTTCGAACAACCTAGATTTGCCTGGCGTTAACGCGTTTTAAGCCTGCGCCACTAGCCGTTCCAGAAGGGGTGCTGGTGTAAACCACATCTTTCCATACTCGCCCAGTGTTTGCTGATACTTCTTCATATCTGCCAATATTTTTTCTGGCCCGATCTCGGATGCATATTGCATCGGTCCGCCACGCCATGCCGGGAATCCGTATCCGTTAACCCAGATGAGGTCGCAATCACCTGACCGATACGCAATACCTTCATCGAGTATCTGGTAGCCCTCATTAATCAGTGGGCAGAGGCAACGTTGAAGAATTTCTTCGTCGCCGATCTCTCTTTGTTCGATATTCAGCTCTTTGGCAATTTTTTGACAAAGTGTCACCACTTCGGGATCGTCAGTTTTATCCCGGCCGTTATACAGGTAACATCCGCGGCCTGTTTTTTGTCCGTATCGACCAAGATGATAGAGTTTATCCTGTATTGCCTGATAGCTCGCGTCATGACTGATCTCGTTACGTCGCGATTCGCGAACACGAAACCCGACATCGATGCCCGCCAGATCACCCATCGACAAAACACCCATAGCCATTCCAAATTCGGTCAGCACACCATCGATACGTGCGGGCGTGGCGCCTTCCAGCATCAAACGCGATGCCTCCCGAAAATACGGCTCCAGCATTCTATTGCCAACACAACCAAAACTGACAATCACGACCACCGGCACCTTCCCAAGTTTTTTAGCA
>JAVJHY011621927.1:0-10007 GCA_035593235.1 Phascolosoma agassizii
GGCTGCGTCTTGGGTCGCGCCTTTTCCGTTCGTGTAACACATGGGCGACTCGGCATCGCGGATATGCACGGACCACACGTGGGGAACGATGTTTCTCCATGCCGCGATTTCGATCTTGATCCAAAGCGACTCGATGAGGCCGCTCATGTTGGTGATCGTTTCTTCGAGCGAGCAGTCTTTTCCCGGAATCATGGTTTCGGCACCGTCTTTAGAGTCACTCTCATAAAGAAGACCAGAGTCTTTCCCCAAAACATTGATGGAATCGACTTTGAAACCCAGATCGTTTTGAATCACTCGTTTGACAGTGCACCGGTCCATCGAACTAATGATCCCATCCCGATCCCTGTCGGAAATTCCTTCCGGAAGCTCAGCACGGATTTTGAACGTTTGCTTGTACCTGTTTTCAGGGTCTACGATGTTGTCCTGAACGATGCTCATGTCTTCCGTGGGAATGTCTCGGGCAAGGCAATAAGCCTTGGCGAAATAGGCAGCGCAGAGCGCCGACGAGGCGAGGAAATAATCAAAGGGCCCCGGAGCCGTTCCATCCCCCTTGTACCGAATGGGTTGATCGCTGATGACGGTGAAGTCATCAAAGCTGGCTTCGAGCCTAAGGTTGTCCAGAAATTTGACTTTTACCTGCATGTTATTTCCCGGGGTGAGGCGTTTAGGCTCGATTCTTCGACAAGGTACCGGTATCGGTGCCACATCACACAGCGAGCCACGGAGAAGTGCGTGTCTGAGTCCAGCCGAATCATTCCCTCTCGACGACGCCGATTGGTGGTCGGATCCCCTATCCTTTGGATCAGCGACGAGAAAGGGCAAGGCCAAGCGGTCCGCGAGCCAGATCGCCGCTTTAGTATCGAGGGGGCGTTGAGCCCGGGCGACCCCCTCCTCTTATCACCGAAGAAGTCACGAGGTCCTCTGCAAATGCACCCGTCAAGCGAGCGGCCCTCCGCGCCCTCTTCTCATCGAACAAGAAGTCGGCAAGCAACACTCGATCTTCTTGTTGAAGAAGTGGCCAAGCGAAGCGCGCTCCTGACGGGCGACGACATCAGCATATTCGTGGGAAGCGCGCTCCCGAGTGTCGACCGCGTCCTTGCACGCATTCAGGCCGAGGGCCTGGCCCGGGGACCCGTGTTCTGTGAATGGGGCAGCGGTCTCGGCGGAGTCTGCGGAGTGGCCGCTCTCAACGGATTCACCCCGCTTGGGATCGAGATCCGGGAGAGCTTTGTCGAACTTGCACGTGACCTCTCAAAGAATCTGGATCTTCCCATGCTCTTCGCACAGGGAACCTATCTGCTCCCCGGCGATGAAGATTCTGTCGGAGAAACGCCTCTCTACACGGAACTAACATTTAACAAGCGAGCGTGGGACGAATTGGAGCTGGCACCCGCGGATTGCGACGTGATCTTTGCCTACCCGTGGCCAGGCGAAGAGGCGATCGTAGACCGCATCTTCCTGCGGCACGCTCACCCGGATGCCCTGCTCTTGACGTTTCATGATTTCGACCGTGTGCTGGTCCAGAGCAAGCTGGCCGATGAACCCGGTCTGCAGACCCTTGGCTGGATGTAGAGCAATCGCGCGTACGAGTCAGCGGCGGCGTCACGGAGAAGTACATGGCCGAGTCCAGCGCAATCATTCCCCTCGGTGACGCCGACTGGTGGCAGGATCCCTACCCCACCCTCTCCCGAATCCGCGATGACCACCGAACCGGCGTCACCGATGCAGGGCTTAAGGCGATTCTCCGCTGGGATGATGCGGAGGCCCTACTCAAGGGCGGCCACTTCGAAAACGAAGGTCTCGAATACATCGAACGTCGCGGGTTCGCTCGCGGTGATCCGCTCTACGAATGGCGTCGCCACTCGATCGGCGCCCTCAATGGTCCCGACCACGCCCGCATCCGCGCGCTCGTCAGCCGCGCGCTCACGCATCGCTCCGTCGATGGGCTGCGTGCCCGAATCCGAGAACACGCCGAGAACTTGCTAGGCGCCTGCGACGATGCAGGCTCGCTCGAAGGCCGGACCCAATTTGCGACGCGGCTCCCCTTCCTCACAATCACCGACTTTCTCGGCATTCGAATCGAGGAAGCCGTTCAAGTGGCGCAGAAAATGGGACAAGGATCCGCGGACGCCTTCGGTCCCAAAGTCACGTAGGAAATTCGCGACAACGCGAACCAAATGTTCGCTTCCATCATGGAGTTTGTGGGAGATCTCTACGAACAGCGACGCAGCGAGCCCCGCGATGACTTGCTCACAGCGCTGATCGACGCTGAAGAAGGCGGCGACTCTCTGAGCCATGACGAATTGATCGTCCTCTTTACGAATATCTTCGGGGGTGCCATCGAGACGACCGCCAGCGTGATCGCGAGCGGACTCTACGAACTCGCACGACACCCGGAGCAGGCGGCGAAGTTGCGATCCGATCCTGCTCACTTCAAAAAAAGTGCCGCGGAAGAAATCATCCGACATCGTCCTGGTTTCTACGCAATCGGCAAGAAGGCCAAGCGCGCGCACGGCGCGTACGGACTCGACTTTGAAAAAGGCGAACCCATTAGCCTCTTGATCGGCGGCCCCAATCGAGACCCCTCGCGGTGGGAGGAACCCAATCGCTTCGACATCACACGGGACGCCCGAATGGCTTCCCCACGTCATGGTAAACCGACTCGAATCCGTCCCGATCCGGTACACGCCGCGGAGGTAACGGGGCCTCCTTCGTTTATCCGCGAATCCACAACCGGCCGAACGGCTTCAAGCTACGTCGAAGCGGATGAGGCCGACTCAGCTTCCGGATCACTGATTCAGGGGTCCGTCTTCGTTGAATTGGGTTTTTCTTGCATCGCATGCCCTCGATTCGTCTCGAGGAGCTCAAGCACCATCCGAGCGAGCACGTCGCCTCGCAGTCGTGCGAGTGTGGCCATGAGCTGTGTGCGCGAGTCGCTGTACGCTGACGCCCCGTTGAACATGACGGGTTCCGCCCTAAGCAACCGTGCATAGAGATCATCGCAGGTTGTTTCTTGCATGCTCGGAACGCTTCCAGGATTCGGCACGTAGTGTCGCCATTTTCGGGCACCGTATTTGCCCGGTACGCCGCCGATACTAAGACCTAACTCCGTGGCGACCCAGATCTCTCCGTCGATGACCTGTAAGTCGTTGATCACGGCTCCGCACGTCGGAGCGGTTCTGATTAAATCAACCTCCCAATCGTATTGAAGCAGTCCGATTGCAGGTGGAGACCCGATGCATTCGTAGTGGGCAGCGGTACCTAGCCAAAGCGCGTTCCCGTCGTAGAACACATGGCCGATCGAGTAGGGACGAATCTTTGCAGGCCGGCGGATCTCAATCTTTCCGCTCAGCCCGTCCTTGACTCCGAAGCCGCCGACCCCGACCGTACCCTCACCAGAATAGAAGCGGATTCCAAAATACGTTGAGGTACCCACTGAATGGCATGCACCGATCTTTTGTTCGAGCTCCATATCGTCGCCGATTGACCGCCACGCCGGATTTGCCTTGAGGAACTCCTCGCGGTCGAGAGGAATCTCGATGGATTCAGCACACGCAGGCGCTTCGATGCTGCAATCGTATGAGTCTGGGCATTCGATCGGCTTGCCTGACTGCCAACCCTTGCTGCGATCCCATTGAATGCTCGGCTGAAGTACCCCGCCCGCGCTAAACGCGCCTCCCAACAGGAGCTGCGCTCCTGCTGCATTGGGTCGGATCTCCAAGACTGTGGGAAACGCATCGTCGTCGTAACACGAGCTCGCAGCAGACGCGGAAAACGCGGAGCCGACGACGACGATCAGGACGATCGGCGCCAAGGCTCCGAAGCAAATCCGAGAAGCTGCACTCATTCAATTGCCCCTTTGGCTTCGTTGAACGACGACCACGTTCGCGAATAGGAGACTCTGTGAAAAGGCTGCGGAAATCGAGTCCGCGTCTAGTCGTCGTCTTCGAACGCTCGTGCCCGATACGACCGAAGGAACTCGACGTCCTTGGGCCGCCCGCTCGCTTCTCTCGATCGCAGCAGTTTTTCAAGACGTCCCACATGGATCTCGCGACCGGCGACCTCGAATATCGCTGCATCAGAGGACGGGCCCGAAAAGTCGAAACCGGAGATCGACGTCAGAAGGTCGACCTCACCCTCCTCCGAATGGAACGCACTCAGCGTCGCACCGTGATCGACAACTCGTCCTAACACCAGGTCGTCGTTGAGATCGACAAATGGGTCGCCCCCCGCTTCAAATTCGTACCCGAGGCCCGACAAAACCGACCGCGCACGTTCACGATTGTCGATCCCAGGGGCGAAAAACGCGTCTAGGTCCTGTGTCGCGAAGGCGTCCGCGGGAGTTCGCACGTAGAAATTGATTCCACCTACCCCACAACAACAATGTCGACGCTGGCTTGGGAGAACGCCGCCAACGCGCGCGCGAACCCACTAACGGTTTCGGACACGCTTCGCCTTGCGAACTTCTTGTCTGAACTGAAGGTGTGTCGACATCGCGTTCAGGACCCAGGCTTTGTCCGTGCCGGGACGATTCCAGGGCTGGGCCTCGATGCGCTTCGCAAGATCGATCAGTGATTCTGGCATGCGGCGCTGCCTCCACGATCTGCGACTGACGTATAGAAACGTCCGCGACGACCGGCCAGAAAAAGAGCCTTCTGGCGGAAGCGCATGTGAGCCTTCAGCCAGGAAGGAAATCAGCCTTCAGCCAAGAAAATATATGGTGGAGGCGGTGGGAATCGAACCCACGTCCGAATTGCGTCCAAAAAACGCGTCTACGTGTGTAGTTCCTTCTTAATTTCGGGATGACCAGGCGAAGGAACGGGCCAAGCCAACCCTAGCTCGACGTGATCTTACTCCCGGATACGGCCGAGCAGCGCTCGGGAGCCAGTCCTCGTATCACTACCGCGACCCATTAGAGGACGTCATGGACGGTAGTCGCTAGTTCCTAAGGGTTAGTTAGGCAGCGAGAGCGTAGTTATCATCGGCAGTTATAAATACCAATAATTGCAGCTGTTTAACGAGGTGACTACAACCTCGACACGCGACGTTCCCCTTGTTCAACCCGTCGAAGCCAGATCGCCCCCACGCGATGGCGAATGTAGTCGCGAAGCGCCGAAGGGCAAGCCTGGGCGGCGAGAGAGCCCAAATCGTGACCGAGATCACGATTTGAGTCCGTTTTTTCCACTTGGAGAAAGACAATTGACGAAATTCAACTCGGGGCAGCGCCATGCTGCCTCTCGGCCCCTCCATGCCCGCAATTCCCGCGGTATCGTCTCAGCCTCAAACGGGGATAAAAAAGGAGAGGGAATGTCCACGACCCACCAGAGTTTGAAGTTTGGATTTTTGATCGCATTGGCCGCAGGACTGCTTGCGAGCCCGACCGGCGCGCAGTCCTGGGGAGATGAAACCACGACGACCACGCCACCAGCGCGGCAGCAGCCGCGTGCGCGCAGCACCTCCGCTGGGTTGATTGAGGGCAACCGCGGCTACCGCGATGCAGCGGGGCCCTACGTTCAGTTCGGCGCGGCAGTCGGCGCGATCGAGCTCGATGACATCCGTGTCGGTCGCCGTAAGCGAAACGCCGATTCCGATGCGAGCGGCGGCTTCACCATGACGGGCGGATACCGAGTGAACGCTTGGATCGCGGCCGAAGCGAATATCACTTTCATGGGCGGAGGCGATGTCGAAGTCGGGAACACCGATATCGGCGAGGCCGAGGCCTTCGCGTTTTCCTTCGGACCGAAGTTCTACCCGATGGGCCTGCTCGATCGGCAACCGATTCCGGAATGGTTCCAGCCCTACTTCTTGATCGGCATCGGTGGCGGCGAAGCGGAACTCGACGTGAAGGGCGGCGGACGCGACATCGAACGCAGCTCGTTCACGGCGCGCTTCATCCCCGGCTTCGACATTTGGTTCACGGACAACATCGGCGCGTTCATGGAAGGCGGCTATCACGTCTGGGACGATGACGCAGTCGACGGCGTTGGGCTCTTCAGCTTTGGCGCGCAGTACCGGTTCTAGTTCTACGCGGATCGCGCCGGCTCGGTTCTTCGGATCGAGTCGGCGCCGCCGCCGTCCGCGCTTCCACCTGGCCTAACATTGGCGGCCGACGCCCGCTCGCCTACTCAACGCGCGTAAGATATTCCGCGTCCAGCACACGAAGATGGGCCCAGAGCTGTGGCCCCCTCTGGAGCAGTGTGAGATGCGCCGGCTCGAGATCCGGAAAAGCCTCCCCCACCAGCTCGACACGCATTTCGTCCCAGTACACGAGTTCGTAAGGACCGTTCACGTAGACGACATCATCAGGAGTCACGCCCTGGAACGCGAGTTCCAGTCGCGACAGATCGCTGAAGGGTCCCCAGTCGATCCGCGAGGACTTTGGATCGCTCGGGCTCGGCGAGTGAAGCGCGCTTTCGGTCTCGGCGTAGTGTGTCGTTTCAAGCTGCGTGGATTTCGGCGCGATCGAGAAAACGCCCGCACAGCCGCTCAACAAAAACGCAATTCCCAGCAGAACGAGCAGCGCACGATCGATTGATTCTAGAAGGGAATTCTGCCAACTAAGCATGTCCCCTAATCGGAGTCGTGCGAGACTCGCTTGATTGCGAACCCTCCGTGCGTGGTGCGCTCGCGCGACGTTGCACCGGTGTTGCCGAGTTGCCGCGTGCATTCACCAACGGCAAGTTGGCGACTCGTCCGTCGAACGAAAAAGGGCCGCCCGCGCGCGGCGGGCGACCCTTTGGTCGAACGATGACTCGGCGGGGTTGTGACGCCCAACCGACTCTCTAGACTCAGTTTCGCTTGAGTTCGATTCCGAGCGAATCGAGCGTGCTCTTCGTCAACCCACCGCGAGCGAGTCCCTTCTTGGCCTGATAGGAATCGATCGCAGCCAGCGTCTGGCGGCCGATCTGCCCGTCGATCGGGCCCGGATTGTATCCGGCGTGCTGCAGCGCGCGCTGGATGCCCGACACGAGGCCGGCCGTCGCGTTCGTCTCACAGAGCACCGAACGCCAAGCCAGCTTCTCGTCCGAGATCTTCTGTCGCTGCTTCACTACCTTCGTCTCTTTCGGGATTTCGATTCGAGTCTCTCGAGCGGGCGTAACGAGCTTGCGGACCTTCACGAGCTTCGTCTGTGCCGCGACCTGAGTCTTCTTCACCGTTGCCTTCGTATCGACAACTTGGCGCGTGATCTTCTTCGTCTTCGCCGCGAGTTCGGCGCGACAAAGCTTGTCGCCGGTCAGTTTCCCGGGGCCGGCGGCTCCAACCTGGCGCCAACCCACGCGCGCTTCGGAAGTTTGCACGCGCGTCGAATAGGTCGCCTTCTTGGCTTCGAGCGCCTTCGTGGTTTGCTGTGGCGCGGTGACGAGTTTCTGTACGCGAACTTGGTTGTACTTCGCCGGAATCTCGACCGTCTTCGTCGCAGCGGCCGTCTTGACGACGCGGCGTTTGACTTCCTTGTACTCGGCCGGGATCTCGACGCGACACATGATCTCGCCGGTTCCGTTGTCGACCTTTTCGATCAGACCGCGTCCCTTCTTCCAAGTCGTGTACGCCGGCTTAACCAAGACCTTCTCGGTCACGATGTCGTAGGTCGCGGGCACTTCGACCTTTTTGGTCGACGCTTCGCTCACGAGGACCTTCTCTTCGATCCATTCGTACTTAGCCTGTGCAGCCTGAATCTGCTGGGCCGCTTCACGCACGACGATTTCCTGCTCGCGGTTCTCGAACGTGGCCGGCTGGAAGAACTTCGCGAAGCACTCTCCGGGTTTCGCGGCAGACGAAATTCCGAGCGAGAGTGCGGTCGCGACATCCACCTCGCGTGCGATGCGCGCCTTGCGTCCCGTTCCAGTCTTCCAGACGAGTCGACTCGGCTCTATCACAACCGTTTCCGTAACCGTCTTCATCTTCGCAGCAACCGGAACGACTTTCTCGAATGCCGGTCGAACGACGACCTTCTCTTGGACCGTCTTATACTCAGCCGGAACCACATCGAAGCGCTGCGATGCCTCGCGTGTAACGACCGTTTGCTCGACGTTCTTATACTGCGCGGGTATCAAGACTTTCGCGAAGCACTCACCCGGCTGAGCGTCCGGAAGCGACTCAAAATTCGCCTGTGCGCTCGCGGTTGAAGATGCGACGAGCGATATCGATACGCCTGCGATCGCCACCCATGTTTTCAGCATTTTCCCTCCCAGTATCCGCGGCGCCAATAAGATCGTTCGCCGCACGTTTAGATTTCCGCCGCCTATTCTAACCAGTTAGAACGAGACTGGGGTGAATTCGCGCAACGAGCTGAAGAACGCACACGGAAATTTATGCGCGCCTGAGGATCTGAGCACGTCGTCGCCCCCGGGAAGAACCCCGGCCTCGGATCCTGCTCGAAGATCGCTCCCATTCCGCCGCCGGGACCACCTGAGGCCCTGGCTGAGCCGGAGAGTCCGGAGCAGCTTCCGGCGATCACACCGCAGGTGCTCCCGAGGACGAGGGGAAGTTCCAGCACCCCGCCTTGATTCAGCCCTCGACGTCCGCACCCGATGGCGTGCAGCGTTGTCGCGAACACGGCGATTTCGACTCGCGACTCGTCGGCTTCACTTTTGGCGCCCAGTATCGTCTCGAGCCCGAGCCTGTTTTTGACCCCAAGCCACCGTTGGGGCTTCGCGGCGAACTCTACTAACCTCGCCGCGCGATGACCTCGAAGCCAACTGCACGCGAATCCGAAACGCATCAGGGCGACGTTTCGCGTGCTGAAAGCGCCCTGCCCGCCGTGGGTGAACTCCTGATGCTCGGCTTCCATGGGACTGAGCCGCCGGATTGGCTTCGCAAATTCGAAGCCGAGTTCGGACTCGGTGGCGTAATCCTTTTCGATCGCGACCTCGAACGAAAATCAGATCTCCGCAACATCGAGTCGCCCAAGCAAGTCCGCCGACTCTGCGCCGAGATCCACGCCCTCCCCTCCCGCCCCCTCGTCTTCATCGATCAAGAAGGCGGACTCGTTCGCCGCCTAAAGCCCACTCGCGGCTTTTGCGAGCTGCCGAGCGCAAAGGCGCTTGCCAAGCTCCCTAACGACGACGCGCGCGCCGTTCTCGAGGCAAGCTTCAAAGAGATGGCCTCGCTCGGAATCGACTTCGATCTCGCGCCGGTCATCGACATCGACTCCAATCCCGACAACCCGAATATCGGCGCGATCGAACGGTCCTTTTCCGGCGACGCAGCCACCGTGCGCCGCTGCACAAGACTCGCCGCCGACGCAGCGCGTGCGGCGGGCCTGGGTCTCTGCCTCAAGCACTTTCCTGGGTTAGGCGGCGCGACGACTGACAGCCACACGGCCGTCACGGATCTGACAGGGTTGATCGACCCCGAACAAATCGCCCTCTTCAATGAGAGTGTCGCTGATATTCCCGGTCACGCGATCCTCGTCTCGCACGGCGTCGTTCGCGATTGGGACCCCGACCGGCCCGTTTCGATTTCGCCCACCGGCCTAGCACCGCTGCGCGATGCGAACCCGGATGCCCTGCTCATCAGTGACGATATTCAAATGCAGGGCTTCCAAGCCTTCGCATCGACCCGTGAAGGCAGCCTGCTCGCGATCGGCGCGGGACTCGACCTGCTTTGCATCGGCAACAACCTGCGCAGCGAAGCCAACGAGTGCCGACTCGTCGCCCAAGACCTTCGGGATCACATCGCCCGCGATGCCCAGTTTGCCACCCGCGTTGACGCATCCATCGCCCGCGTCCGCGCTCGCAAATCCGCCACGTCCTAGATAAAGTCCCCCTCTCGGAGAAGCGCGTCCCGCGCGAGTCCGGTTGTGCTTGGGAGGGCGCGCGCCATGCGATCGATCTTGATCGGCCTGCTGTTTTTCTTCGTCGTGCTTTTCTTCTGGTTCAGCCATGTCGCAGGCGGGGGACTTGGAAGCCACGAAGCACCGGGATCGGTGACCAGGGCCACACGGTCCGCCGCTTCTGTGGCCACGCGACAAGACGACATCACCGCGGCCGCCAACGAGCTGCTCG
>JAVJHY011622035.1:0-10007 GCA_035593235.1 Phascolosoma agassizii
GTTCTTGCCAATGTCGTGCACGTCGCCCTTAACGGTAGCCATGACCACGCGGCCCTGCGTAGAGCGTTCACCGCCGCCAGCCTCGGCCTTTTCCTTCTCCATGAATGGCTCAAGGTAGGCCACAGCTCGCTTCATGACCCGCGCGCTCTTCACAACCTGGGGAAGGAACATCTTGCCTGCCCCAAAGAGATCCCCCACCACACGCATGCCGTCCATCAACGGACCTTCAATGACCTCGAGCGCACGCGGCAATGTGGCGCGGGCTTCCTCAGTGTCGGCCTCAATGTGATCGACCAATCCGTTGACGAGGGAATGTTTGAGCCGTTCGCGTACATCGAGCGAGCGCCACGCATCGTCTACGACCTTCTTGGCACCCTTGCTTGCAACCGTTTCCGCAAGCGTCACAAGTCGATCCGTAGAATCGGCGCGTCGATCCCACAATACATCTTCAACATGCTCAAGCAGCGTGGACTCAACCTGCTCGTAGATCTCGAGCTGGCCCGCATTCACAATGCCCATATCCATGCCGGCTGCGATGGCGCGATAGAGAAACGCCGCGTGCATGGCTTCACGCACCGTGTTGTTGCCACGGAACGAGAACGAGAGATTGCTTATGCCGCCGCTCACCTTCACGCCCGGGCACTTGGCCTTGAGCTGTTTGGTGGCCTCGACAAAGCCAATAGCGTAACGGTTGTGTTCCTCGATGCCGGTTGCCACGGCAAGGATGTTGGGATCGAAGATGATGTCGGAAGGATCGAAATCGGCCTTATCCACGAGCAAACGATAGGCTCGTTCGAGAATAGCCACTCGACGATCGACGGTGTCGGCTTGACCCTTCTCATCAAAGGCCATCACGACCACGGCCGCTCCGTAGCGACGGGCAAGGCGCGCTTTTTTGAGGAAGTCGTCTTCCCCTTCCTTGAGGCTCACGCTGTTGACAATCGCTTTGCCTTGAACGCAACGAAGCCCGGCCTCGATGACGCTCCACTTGGAACTATCGATCATGAACGGCAGCCGCGCCACATCGGGCTCGGTCGCAAGCAGCTTCAAGAACTTGGTCATGCACGCTTCCGAATCGAGCATGCCCTCGTCCATATTGATGTCGAGGATGTTGGCGCCGCCACGGACTTGCTGGAGGGCCACCGCCGTAGCCGCCGTGTAGTCCTCGTTCTTAATCAGACGAGCAAACTTCTTGGAGCCCGTAACGTTGGTACGCTCCCCCACCATGGTGAAGTTGCTATCGGGCCGCACCGTAAGTGGTTCAAGCCCGCTGTAGCGCGTGAACCGTTGCTTGGGACGAGGAATCTCACGCGGCGTAAGACCTCGCACGGCTTTGGAGATTGCTTCGATATGCTCGGGCGTGGTCCCGCAGCATCCGCCTACCAAGTTGACGAGACCGCGCTTGGCGAAGTCTTGAATCAACGGCGCCATCACTTCGGGGGGCTGATCATAGCCACCGAAGGCGTTGGGAAGACCGGCATTGGGATAACAAGAGAGTCGCGTTTCGGCGATGGCCGAAAGCTCGGCGACATACGCCCTCATTTCCTCGGCGCCAAGACAGCAGTTGAGCCCCACCGCCATGGGCCGCGCGTGTTCGATCGAGATCCAGAACGCCTCAATCACTTGGCCACTGAGCGTGCGACCGCTCAGATCGCTTATCGTGACCGAGATGATGATCGGCGCACGTTCACCGCGCTCATCGAAGAGTTCTTCAATTCCAAAGAGCGCGGCCTTGGCGTTGAGCGTATCGAAAATGGTCTCAACCATCAGAATGTGCGCGCCGCCGTCGAGCAATCCACGCGCCTGCTCTTTGTACGACTCTTTCACTTCCTCAAAGGAGACATCGCGATACTCGGGCTCGTTCACCTTGGGCGACATGGACAACGTCTTGTTGGTGGGCCCCATGCTGCCAGCCACAAAGCGCGGACGTTCAGGTGTTCGACTTTCGCACGCGGCGGTCGCCTCGCGAGCCAAACGTGCCGCGGCCACATTCATGTCATAGACCGCACTCTCGGTGCCGTAGTCGGCCTGCGATATGGACGTGCCATTGAAGGTGTTGGTCGAGATGATGTCGGAGCCGGCACCTAGGTATTCGTCGTAGATCTCTCGAATCACATCGGGCCGCGTAATCGACAAGATGTCGTTGTTGCCTTTGAGGTCTTGGGGATGGCCGGCAAAACGCTCGCCCCGGAAGTCGGCCTCGCCCAACCCACGCTGCTGAATGAGCGAACCCATCGCCCCATCGAGGACCAAGATGCGCTCATCCAACAACGCCTCAATGCGTCGCTGAACATCGGACGTCTTGGGCTGGCTTGGCGATTTCGACATAGCGCGAACCTCCGTCGCTGAGGGTTGCCCAGGCGGCGCAAGGGAAGGGGTCTATTGTGCGTACGGCATGGACATTTCCGGATACCGAGTCAGGACAAAAACCGCACTTTTCCGGGGACCGCCTTCGGTTACAGGGGCGCGTGGCTAAGGTCGAAAAAGTGCGGTTTTTGTCCTGACTCGGTATCCCGCTAGAATGCGTCGACGCGGTCATAGGGCATGGCCCTGGAGGTTGGTGTTGAGTTTCGGACGGTCCTCACGGCTCGTGATCGCGATGACCTTCGTAGGCATGGTGCTGGGAGGATGCGGCGAGACCTTGAAGTCGCATCACGTCGTCGAGACGTTTCGAGGCTCAGATAAGATCCACGTGTTCGCGAGCGATGCCGAAGGCGCTCGATCAGCCGCAAAGTTCGCCGAGAAGATCGATTACTCCACGCGCCCTCCCGATCCATCGCATAAGGACGTCGCCCACAAGTGGCAACAAGCCAGATGGAAGGGAGTTCGTCTCCTCAAAGACCCCTCTTTTGCCCTCGAAGACAAGCTCGACGCACTAATCGAAGACGGCACCAATGCCCATCATCGACTCAAGGTCATGCTCGAACAGGGGTTCTCAAGAGTCGCTGTGGAAGGTAAGTACGTAGTCGCGCTAGTGGACGGCCCAGCAGGTACGAGCGGGTGGAAGGCTACGCTCTGCGATGATGGCCCTTCGTTTCGAAAACGCTCTCGCCAAGCCTTCGCGTCTCACCCAAGGGGAGCCTGGACGCTTCGCGGTGGCGAGAAGGACATTGTGATTGGCGTAGAGAAGATGCCCGTGGGATCAATCGCTAGCAACGCCGCCACGGCCTATGACGCAACGACACTCATTTTCCTCGCGTCGGAAGAGCCGCGCATGTCCAAGGCATCGTGGCGCAAATTGCTGGCCACTTCGAGCGGCGCCCGCGTGTGGATCAAGAGCGACGACGGATGGGAAGAGCTGGGGAAGTGAGATGAGGGCATACCGCGCGATTCAAGCAAACTACAGCTCGACTTCATCAAGCCGCTTTCGGACTCGATCAAACATCTCACTCTGTTCGTATCGCTTACACATCGCCTTCACTTGCTCGACAAGCTCCGCCCGCTCACCCCAAGGTGCGTTGTCGGTGGCGGCAAGCATGCTCTCAGCGTATTCACGAACGATCTCTTCGTCGTCTGGAAACCGCTTCATGACGACTCGAACCTTTTCGATCATCCGAAGGCACTCGGCGTAAGTGCAGCAGACATCCGCGGTGTGGTAGAGCGACTCGGCATGGCGCAATGCGATCTGTGCGTCACCGGGAAAGCGGATGCCGAGCTCGGCAATCATGTCGGCGCGGCGTTCGCACGTTTCAGGTGATTCTTCTTCCCAAGTAGCATTTCGAAGGGCTTCTGCATACTCACGAGCGATTTCGACATCCTCGTGAAACACAGCACAGAGCCTGCCGATTTCCGAAGCAATCCGCTCACATTCATTAGGACAGTCCAAGACGTACGTGGCCGAGCAGTAGACGTTGGCCTGCTCTTGAGCAAGTCGCACTTCTTCTGGAAAGCGCGCGGCAATCTCACCGATCAGCTTGGCCAAGCGTTCACATTCCTTCGAATCATCGACTCTGCACGAAACACCGAAAAGGCCTCTCGCCTCCTGAAGCGCAATCTCCACATTTTCCGGAAAGAGCATTGCAAGCGACTTGATCTCCTCTGCCAAACGCCTTCTAGTTGACAGATTGCGGCCCGTCGTACAAATTCGAAGAATTCTCGCGAGATTCAACGCAATGCCAGCGTTTGCAGAGAACTTCTTGAATACCTCGCGCGCTTTATTCGCAATCAGCTCACGCTGCGTTGGCGCTACATCGCCGAATGTCGCATTGTCGAGCGCCGATACATAGCGATCGGCGATTGTTGGATCCTCAGGGAATCGACCGTGAATCTCGTAGATCTCCCCGGCGATCGCGCGGCACTCGTCGGGCGTGGTCTCCCCAAGAGTCGCAAGGTAGAGCGATTTCGCGTGCTGTACCGCGACTCTCACTTGTTGAGGAAACCGTTGCACGATCTCACCAATCTGCTCGGCCAGCTCGCGGCGATGCAATGGAGTCGCATCTCCGCACGCAGCATTGGTCAACGACATCGCACGCGCGTGCGCGATTTCCAGAATCTCAGGAAATCGCCCTTCAATTGCCTCGATCTCGCTAGCGCATTGGCTACAGAACTCCGTTGCCACATCGTCGCAGGTGGCGTGGAACAAGGAAATGGCGTGATTTCTGGCGATGCGGGCGTTGGACGGAAACGATGAAGCGATCTCGCGGATTCTCTGACTGCTCGCAATACACTTTGATGCAGGAACGTTGTGGTATGTCGCGTTGCAAAGCGCAACAGCAAGATCTCCGGCGACTCGTTCCGTCGTAGGCAACGTTTCTCGGATTGCCTCGATCTCACTTGCCAACTGAAGACACACTTCTGGAGTCGTGTCTCTGCAAGAGACGTTACGAATTGCCCTGGAGTGCTGAATCAAGATCTTCTCTGCATCTGGAAAATGAGCGACAAGAGCACCAATGTCATCAATAAGCTCCCGTCCATCCCGGTAGGTGTGACTCTCAGTCGTCGCATTGGCGAGCACACGAGCCCGATCCTCGGCAAGTTCGGGGCTGTTGACAAATCGAGTCGATATCTCGGCAATTTGTGCGTCGACTCGTCGGAACTCTTCCAGCGTGGCAAAGTTGGTTGACGCGTTGACGAGAGCACTCGTGTACTCGGAAGCTATGAGAGCGTTGTCCGGGAATCGCCCCACAACGTCGGCGAGCAGGCTCAAGAGCGATTCAGCCACAGCAGTGCCATTGGAACAGCTCGCATTGCGAATTGAACGAGCCCAAAATTCAGCGACTCTGATGTCGTCGGGGTATGTGGTTTGAAATTCCTCAAGCCTGTGAACGACGACCATGCTCTCCTCAGCCGTGCTTCTCACCGTGACGTTGTAGAGCGTGTTTGCAAACGAATTTCGGATCTCAGGGTCTTCGAAAAACTCGGCGGGAATTGACGAGAATTTCTCTACCAGAGCCATTCTCTCGCCCGCATCGAGATCCCCTGCACTCGCTATGCTCAATGACGCGGCAAACTCGTGAGCAATGTACGCGCTCTTCGCAAATCGATTCAAAAGGTGTCCCACTCGAACAGAGAGTTGAGTGCGCTTCTCGGTCTCGTTTCCGACCGCAGCATTGCGCAGTGACATCGCGCATGCCGCAGCGATTCTATGAGACGATGGGAATCGGCGCACAAGGGACTCAATCTCTTCGGCGATTCGCTCGCATTGGATGCACGCCTCATCACCGGTAGTCGCGCCCTGCAGTGCATATGCAAACTCGAATGCTATTACTTCACAGTCTGAAAACTGGCGTACAAGTGGCGAGATCTCAGCCGCGACTTGACTACACCGCTCGTGCGATGACTCGCCAACAACTGAGTCTCCTAGTGCACGAGCCAGCGCCTGAGCGAATACAAGGTCGTCCTTGTACGCGAAGAACTTCGATCGGATCTCATCCGCGATCTCAAGGCAACGCGCAGATGAATTGTCTTCGGTTGCCTCGGCCAGCACCAAGATCTGAACATGGTCAAACTCTTCTTCTCCAGCGAATCGACCAACGACTTCCGCGACGTCTGCGACGGAACGTTCGCGCACACTCAAGGGTGCATCGATCATCGCGTTGTAGATTGCCTTGCTGTGCGAAAGAGCAATCGATCGATCCAGTGGAAACCGCAACCGGATCTCCTTGATGTCGTTGGCGAGTCTTTCGCACTGTTCGGGCGTCACATCGCAAGCTGAAGCGCTCAACAATGCTCGCGCGTGAAGTCCGTGCAGTTCGACATTGATGGGATTGGAGTCCGCAAGCAACCCAATCTCATTCGCGAAATGCACACACATTTCGAACGACATTTCCTCTTGCGACGACTCAAGCAAATCTCGCGCTCGGCGAAGCACGTCCTCGAGTTCGTTGGGCGGGTCGACAGACATGGTCCTTTTCTCTGAATCGAACGAGCCCGCCGAGGCGGCGAGATAGGAGAAGCTACAAGGGGCGCCCCCGAGAGAATGGTAGCGCGTGTGCGTCCTCCGGCACGAAGACGAAGACGAACGTGGATGGGATTACGTTCCGCAAAACTGGGTGCGGCCATGGCGAGTCAGGACAAAAACCGCACTTTCTCGAACTTCGCTACGCGCTCCCGTCACCAGAAGCGGTCCTCGAAAAAGTGCGGTTTTCGTCCTGACTCGGTATCGCGCGCGCCCTACAAATCCAACCCAGCAATCACTTTGTCAATCGCTTTGCTACTTTGCATCACATAAAAATGCAGTGACGGCACGCCACGATCAAGCAAATCACGCGCTTGCTTGGTGGCCCATTCGATTCCCACGTCCGAAACACGCCCCGACTTGGCGCTTGCGATTCCGTCGGCCAGATCGGAAGGAATATCGCAGTAGAACGTGCGCGGAATGGATGCAATATGCTTCTTGCTCGTAAGCACTTTGAGACCGGGAACGATTGGGACTTCGATGCCTGCCGCCCGGCACTTATCCACAAACGAAAAGTACGAGTCGTTGTTGAAAAACATCTGCGTCACGATGTAGTCGGCGCCGGCATCGACCTTCTTTTTGACCCACGCCACGTCCGCTTCCATGTTGGGCGCTTCAAAATGTTTCTCGGGATAGCCCGCCGCGCCCACGCAAAACTCGGTCTTGTCGGCGTCGAGCAAGTCTTCGGGGTATTGCCCTTTGGTCATATTGGCAATTTGTACGATCAGATCGATAGCATAGAGATTGCGCGTGCGCCCGTGGTTGAGGGGTTTGTTGTAGTCGCTGCCATCGCCGCGGATGGCGAGGACATTTTGAATACCCAGGTAGCGAAGTTCGACGAGAAAGTCCTCGGTCTCTTCGCGCGTGAAGCCTTGGCAGAGCACATGCGGCACGGCATCGATGTTGTACTTGTTCTGAATAAGGGCACACACGCCGAGGGTGCCGGGACGTTTGCGCTTGATGCGTCGCTCATAGCCGGTGGTGGTCTCCTCAAAGACCACCTGGGCCGCATGACTTGTGATGTCGATAAACGGTGGCTTGTGCTTGACCAAGTCTTCGATGAGCTTGACCAAGCTCGCGAGCACACCGCCACGCAAGGGTGGGATGATCTCGAAGCTGATTAGGGGGCGAGTCGCCTGCGCGAGGTGCTCAGTTACCTTCATGGTGCATTCATACTTGGAAGCAACGACGCAATCCAGTACGAGCTGAGCCTTTGGACGCCAAACGCTGGACAATCGCTTCGCCCCCCTCCTCTTTGCGATAAATATTCTGTTCCTATGGATCTATACACCCTCTTTGATTTGAGCCCTCCCGAAGTCGGCCATGAAGGCCGTGCTCTTGTGTTTGTGGATGGCTTTCTCCGCGGCAACGTGGATGCCTCGTCCTACGCCAAGTGGATCGAGTCGATTCGTGCGGCCGGATGGATGGGACGCATCGTTGGGCTCCACTGGTCTTCCGGGTCGGTGGGCGGTTACATCAATGAGATCGCCGACTCGTTCTCTGCCTTTGCCAGCGATACCAAGTCCAACAACCTCGCAGGTGCCTTCCAACGTCTTGGCGGCATCCTCGAGTATTGGAAGCGCGCAACGAAGAACGCCACCGAGGCCGGCCAAGCATTCGGCCATGCCCTCGCAACGTCGCAACTAACGTGGGGCCAGAAAGAAATCCGACTTGCTGGCTTTTCCCTTGGCGCACGCGTGATCTACGAGGCCCTGATCTCGATGAGGAGCACGGCGGGCTCGGTTCGCTCGGTCGACAGCGCGTGGTTCTATGGCGGGGCACTCTCACGCGACGCCGATTGGACCGCCGCGCTATCGGCCACACGCGAAGGGATCGTCAACTACTACAGCCGCACCGACGCCATTTTGCGTTGGCTTTACCGGTTGGCCGAATTTGATCATCCCGTAGGCGTTGGCCCCATTCCGGTCGATTCGAACGCAGGCATGTCACGCGATCGGACACAAGGCCAGCTCATAAGCCACGACGTCACTGCCTACGCCGTCAACCATCTTTCTTACGCGGGAGCCGTCGCCAAGTTCCAACGCATGCCCTAGTCGACGTTCGAAGTCGACTCTAGATTCTACCTGACGTCGCCCATACCCTTTGAAGAGTGCTCGCCCATGCCTTTTGAAGAACGATCCCATCGCCCTGCGAAACGCCATGCCCATTGGCTCACGAATTTGTTGTTGCTCGGCATTCTGGGCGTCATCACTTGGCATTTCGTCATCAAGCCAAAGACTACCATACATAACGACCGTGCAACACCACGACCCATCGAGGCTCGTGGCGACTTGGCATCTCATGAGCAATCGGCCATTGAACTCTTTGAGCGCTCCTCGCCTAGCGTGGTTCACATTCGAAACGTTGCGCTTCAACGGAATCGTTGGACGCTTGATGTCTCGGCCATTCAGCGCGGAACTGGCACAGGCTTTATCTGGAGTGAAGACGGCTACGTTGTAACCAACCATCACGTTATTCGCGGCGGCGATCGCTTTGGCGTAACTCTTTCAGACAATACCACCTGGGAAGCCACGGAAGTAGGCAGCGATCCGCACTCCGACGTCGCGGTACTCAAACTCAAGGGCGTTCCCAAAGCTACCCTACGCGCATTGGCCGTGGGTTCATCCCGCAACTTGCGAGTGGGTCAAACGGTCTTTGCCATTGGCAACCCCTTTGGCCTCGATCACACACTCACGACAGGCGTGATCAGTGGACTGGGGCGTGAAATCAAGTCCGATACGGGACGCAAGATTCGCGGCGTCATCCAAACCGATGCGGCCATTAACCCTGGAAACTCGGGAGGGCCTTTGCTCGACAGTGCGGGACTTCTGATCGGCATGAACACCGCCATCGTGAGTCCTTCCGGAGCCTATGCCGGCATTGGATTTGCGATTCCAGTTGACACGATTCAACGACTTGTGCCGGGGTTGATTCGCGGAGAGCAAAGGGTGCGCGCCGGATTCGGCATCTCGTTGCTCCCCCCGCAAGTCATGCGTTCCTTGAATACGCCAGGTGCCGGCATCCTTTATGTGGGCCCCGGAAGCGCGGCGGCGCGGGCGGGACTTCAAGGCACGGCGCGCGTCGAGTCAACCGGGAGCATTCGCATGGGCGACATCATTGTAGGCATCGACGACAAGACGATTCAATCCGACGAAGATCTGCTCGAAGCGCTCGATGGACGCGCACCGGGGGAAACCGTGACCGTACGTGCCCAGCGAGGCAATCGGGCTATTGAAACCAAAGTCACGTTGCAGGCTCTGCCAACGAAGTAGCTACTCCGTCACATGGATCGACGCGAAGGCACGTTCTTTGCGAGCGACTCGAAGCCATACTTGGCACAATACACGGGCCAGTCTTTGCCGGGACCGCGCCAAAGCAAATCATCCTTCGTTTCCTTGAACGGCGCATCGCTCTTGAGCGTGGCGAGTTCCTTCCACAACTTGGCTTTGTCACGGTGTTCATCGAGGGACTTCACCAAACTCGCAGCGCCCCTGACTTTGATGGACCACGGACGATCCAATGGAATCGACTCAAGCGTTGGGTACACCGAAAGCACTGCCGACGTCGACTTGGCCCCCCACCGAGGCCCGCCTGGCAGTCCATCCGCCGT
>JAVJHY011622364.1:0-10001 GCA_035593235.1 Phascolosoma agassizii
GAATTGGTAGACACAGGAGACTTAAAATCTCCCGATCGCAAGGTTGTGCCGGTTCAAGTCCGGCCCGAGGCACCATTTAAAGTCCGCACCACATATAGCTTTCAGTAGTTTTGGCTGTTTCTGCCACCGAAGACTTCAATACCTTAAAATCTTATAGTAGACGCATAGTAGACGGATTTGTATTTACTTGCTCGCTCTGTTGGCATCTTAAAATTCTTACTATAAGCTGAATGATCAAATTATTGTGAGAGTAGATACATGGATCGGTACAAGTTAACAAAGACATGGAAAAACACGTTAGGGTCTACTTGCCCTGAAAGTCAGAATGCAATTGATCGACTAAGGCACTCTTTTGAAGGTTTTAGGGGTAAGGTTGTTTTATTGGCTGCTGAGATCAATAGAAGTCTTCCTGATTACACTGTTCATGATATTACTCACATCGACGCACTATGGGATCTTTCAGATTTAATTTGTGGTGATGATTTTTCATTAAATCCCGTAGAAGGCTTTGTGTTAGGTGGCGCTTTTTTACTTCATGATTTAGCTATGTCTATTTGTGCATACCCCAACGGTATCGCTGATCTAGAAGAGACGCAGCTTTGGAATGATACAGTAGTCCAGCGATTTACACAGTTACGTAAGCCTGTGCCTGATTCCCTTAAGTATATAGATCTTCCTGAGTCAGATAAGAGCTATGTTGTTTCAACTGTTCTGAGGAAGCTGCATGCTAGTTCAGCCGAGAAACTTGTGTCCTCTGCTTGGAAACAGAAAACAACCGGCGAGCAAATATTTTTAATTGAGGATATAGAAATCCGACAAGCTCTTGGGCGGACAATCGGTGAAATTGCGCATAGTCACTGGTGGGATCTGCCTAAAGTAGAAAGTGAATTTTCAAGAACCTTAGGTTCACCCAGCTGGTGTTCTGCTCAGTGGACAATTGACCCACTAAAAATTGCATGTATTTTAAGGGTGGCCGATGCTTCGCATATTGATGCACGAAGAGCCCCTCCATTTTTACGTGTATTGAGAAATTTGAGTGCGTCCTCTGATGATCATTGGTGCTTCCAAGAGAAAATGCAGCGTCCATATTTATCTGAAGATAGTCTTGTATATACAAGTGGTCATTCGTTTAATTCAGATGAAGCTTCATCATGGTGGTTGTGTTATGAGGCTTTAAGGATGATTGATAAAGAGTTGCGGCAAACTGATGCGCTTTTGGCTGATAAGGGAATGCAGCGATTTGTGGCGAAAAGAGTTTTCGGTATCGAATCACCTGAAAGATTATCTGGATTTATAAAAAGTGAAGATTGGTCTCCAATTGATGCCTTTATTCATATCGGTGATCTTCCTAAGATAATAAGAAACCTTGGAGGAGAAGAGCTCTATGGTCGCGATTATTCTGTACCCATTAGGGAGCTTATACAGAATGGCGCTGATGCTATAGTTGCCAGAAGAGTTTTAGAGAATAGAGGGGAAGGCTGGGGGTCAATTGGTGTGAGTTATCTGGTCGAGGGTGATAAACATTATCTTCAAGTTGAGGACTCGGGAATAGGAATGTCCATTGAGGTTGTCAGGAGGTACTTGTTCGATTTCGGCACAAGTTATTGGGGATCAGATTTGATGCAGGAAGAATATCCTGGGTTGATATCTCAGGATATTGAGCATGTTGGTAAGTATGGAATAGGGTTCTTTTCATCTTTTATGCTTGGGGAGTCCATACAAATAACGACAAGAAAATGTAGTGCTGCACAAAATGATACTCATATAATTGAATTTAGAAGTGGATTAAATGCTCGGCCAATTATAAGAAAATCTAAACCTTCTGAGTATTTACTAGATGGCGGCACACGTATCAAAATTGAAATTATTGATGCCGGAGTTTTAAAATCTCTATTTGAATTGGATAAGGGAGGGGAGGTTTCACTTAGGGATAGATGTATATCCATTGCTCCAGCCTTAGGTGTGGATATTCATGTTCATGAGCCTAGTGGAGATACAGTACTGAGAAGAGATCACTGGGTTAATTGTAGTGGTAAAGACTTTATGCGGCTAATAAAGACTTTAAATATTTTCTCAAGTCGTGGGTCATATGAAAATCTTGAAGATTTCCAAGCGTATTTTAATGATGCAGAAAAAAATATACGAGTTTTAAGAGATGATAATGGTGTGGTAATAGGGCGTGGGTTTATCTCACCAAATGGATTGTACGCCGGAGAAAATGCTCCGCATCTGCGTGGCTATGTCGTAGTCGGAGGTCTTGTTGAGGGGGGGACTCATGGGATAGTAGGTGTATTTAAAGGTGTTAATAATAATGCAGCTAGAGATGAATCAAATCTACTTGCAGGTAAAGAATTACTTGCTGAATGGGCTTCTGAACAGTCAAATATTGTAATGGATATTGTTACCGATAGGGCGGGACTTTCGTGCTCTCAGATTACACGCATATTGGGTGGTACTTCAGGTGGCCTCCCTGTAGCAATGAATGACCGTAAATTCTACACTTATGATGAGCTGAGCGCAGAGATAGCGAAGGTTGATCGTGTAGTTCTAGTTGATAGGCGTTTTATGTTTTTACGAGCGAAAGATTTTGACTCGTTAGTTGTAGAGGATAATGTATTCTTTGCGCCTTTAAGTGGGGTCCCTACAATTGTTGATTTTAGTTTTCGGAGGGGTATATATAAAGATGGATCTGATTGGAATTTCTCTCATACAAATGCTGGCTACTTCTGTGAAATAATCGCTGAAAAGTGGGGTGTTCCTATGTCTATTCTGAAGGGAGTTGTAGACCCTGAAGATGCGGATAGGCCTTCTGAAAAAATCTTAATCGCTACGAATAACACTAAACAGATAATGGAGCGTGGTCTGGTGTTTGATCGCAATGTATTAACGTCTTGATCAGGTCTTGTGGGGGAGTGCAGAAAGAAACGGGCTGATTGATTCGTCAAAGGTTCAGAGTCAGTTTGCATTCATGCATGGATAACACTTGAGGGTGGCTCCACTAATCCGTAATTTCACGGATTAGTGGATAGCATGCTAGCGGTATCAGATTGTTTCTTCATGTTCTTTTATTTTTGTGCTTCGTTCGGATATGCCAAGTTCCAAAAGAGCCTCAATGTAATCACCTACAGTTTTAACTGTTGAACTGTCGTTGACATCTACGTTCTGAATTCGCGGCCCTGACTGCCCATGTAGAGCTAGGATTATCTCGTATTGGCGGGCCATAAGTAGCCATGATCGTATACATTGGTCTCGTGCAGTATCTTGATCTAAACCACCAAGTAATCCTCGTTTCAGTTCGATCTCATTACGCTTAATAATTTCCTCACCGTTCCGGTAGTACTCATCCAAAAGATTGTCGAGTTCAATTGGGTTAACTAAGTCCGTGACCACGAAGCCGTCAGCGATGGTAAGGCTATGTTTATCGCTGTTTATTAGCTGTTCTGAACTGAGGTCTTCGGATTCGGGTATGCCTACCCAACCTTCGATTGTGAAGTATTCATACAGAGTGTTCAGCTGCTTATCTGACAGAATACGTTTACTGCTCTCAAACTGAGAAAGGTAGGGGCGATTAATGCCAGTATCTCTGGCCACTATTGCTTGAGATAGGTTTAGTTGTTCTCGTGCCTGTGTAGCCTGATCTGGTGTTAGGTAGTTCATATAATTTCCTGTTGTATTTAGTTTAGGTTTTTCATTTCTTCTGTAATAACTGTTTGAAGAGTTCTCCGTACAGTTATTGACACAAGTCCAAGGGCAGCAAAGCTGCCTTTTACGCCGCCAATGGCGGCGCATTAGCTGCCGCAGATGCGGCGGCTAAATTCTGTCGTTCAATATCTACTGGTCTGATAGTCCACTGGTCGCCTCTTGTGGTGACCACTGCGCTGCCAATCAATAGGCCGAGTAGTGCGTCCACATACTCTCCGTATTGGTTTGGTTCTGGCTTTTTGATCATATGGGGTCGAATAGGGCGCTCACTGCGCGGGCAGATAGCACCGCCCATAAGATTGGTAAACTCTTGCCAGTCACCTGAGTCGGCAGCCTTGATGATTTCAAGAGCCTCTGGCTGTATCTCGCAGGAAAGGTCGGTAAGCATCTCCTGTTTAACGCGCCTTGCTTCACGCCAAACAGTCACGCTAGGGCCACCTATCTGTTGAAATTGACGAATTCCCCATGTGGATGCCCATGCCTCGATGCGCATGGCCGAGAGAATGGCGTCGCGTCCGTACTGGTCGGTATCGATGCCAAAACCATCAATGTTCTTTGCAACATACTTAGCGCAGTAGCCTGCAGCGCTGCCCTTGGTGGGATCAATTGGTATGACTTTGACCCGGTTCTTTTGAGCGCCGGACTCGTTGCCGTCTTCTTTCAAGGCGTGGTGGCGAAAGATGTTCGTAGCGTTCTCTTGTTGGTTAAGAGGAAGGAATAGAATCAGGTGCCAGTGAGGTGTGCCGTCGTGATGGGGTTCAACCATCCGAAAACCATAAGGGTTGATACCATTGCGATCCCAGTCTGCGCGTATTTCAGCCCACACCTTACAAAGCTGTTCGTGGGCTTGTTTTGGGGTTGTTCCGTTGTATTTTGGGTTGGGGGCTGCATAGCTATCCTTTCCGTTTTTACGGGTTACCTGTGCGTGGTACTTGCTGGGGGTTGTTAATGTGATAAACAGACCTGAACACCCCTGTTTATCAGTGTTTAACAGTTGTTTGTCGGTGTTTAACGGCTGTTTAGCGCATTCCTCAAAACCACTAATTCGGGTCATTAATTCGTTGCGTCGGTTGACCGGATTGGATACCGACAGGTCAGACAGTTCAGCTAAGGTGAATACCTGTCCTTCGCTGTTTTCTGCTTCGAGTGATTCCAGTAGTAAGCGGTTGCGTTTCTTTTGTTCTGTGCGACGCCATAGGGTGTGTTCGGTGCAGTAGATGGATTTACTTTTGGATACCTGACCCAAAGACCTCGCCATATGTTCGTATTGGCGAGCGGCGGTTTTGCGAAGTTGTCTACACCACCATTTGGTATCTGAGACTCTGGCGAGTGCGGCCATTAGCTCATCCAGATCGTAATCTGAGCTGTCTAGGGGGAAATCAACGGACGCTTTTTCAACTTTACTTCTAACTAAGTCAGCGATTCGATCCCAGTGAAATCTATCTACAGCTTCTTCGAGAGGTTTGTCGCTGTTGTCTGCATACAGTTTGCAAAGCTGGATAATCCAAAGTGCAATAGATTTGGAGATTGCTTCGCTGGTATCTCTTATGTCTTGATCTGAGCTGTCACAGAAGAGGGATGTGTTTCCGATCTTTAAGAGTGACACTTGCTGCTTTAGAGATTCGTCAGCTTTTTCGATGCCCTCACTTGTGGAGGTTGAAGAGTGTTGTTTGCGAAGGTGGTTTGAAAATGAGATGTGACGGGAAAATACGCGCTCTCGCCATTGCGAGTTTTTGAGTGCGCGATCCTCACGGATTAGCCACTGGTTTGCAGCGACATAATTCTCTTCGGCTGCAATTCCAGAGTGCTTAACCTTTAGCTGGTCAGCGTTATCGACATGCTGGTTGTATATGCTTTCGCGCCACGCTCGGCACTGCATAGTATTTCCAGCTTCGATGTTTATCAGTTGAAGCCCTGTAGGCATTCGACTATCCTTTATCTGCTTAAGTTAGATGCAACACAAAAGCCCGCAGAGCTATCCCCATAGCTGCGGGCTTTTTTATGCGTGGACTAATTGCCCAGGCTGCTGATATTGGGATGTCGAGTGCATCACCTTTGAGGCGATATAGTTTTCTAGGTCGGATTGGCGGTAACGAACAGACCGAGCGCCCAATCGGACGAAAGGCACCTTGGCACCAGCCCAGCGGTCACGCTCTAGGAATGCGGCACTAACGCCTAGGATTTCGGCGGCTTGTTTTGTGTTTAATAGTATTTGAGGTTTCATGCGTCCTGTCTCACTTGTTTGAATAAGTTGGACGCAGTATTGATATTTGGAGCGAGGTTAAAAACTCCCGTTTAAGCTACACGGGAGGTTTTTGAGGTTAGACGGGAGGTTATTTGTTTTTCGGTCTTCCTATTTTCTGGTCGTCTGGCCTACGATCTAGGTCTTTAATCCAGTCGCGTAGAGTGTTTTTCCCTTGGTAGTGCTTACCGCCACCAATATTAAGTAGAGAGGGGTCACTGATTATGCTGGTAATTGTTCTGTCTGGATTGTCGTGCCATAAGCGAACGGATATTTCACGGCATAGAATTCTAGACTTTTGCTTGTGATTGAGCCGATCCCAGTATGAGTCGATGTCAACCTGCTTTGCCCTTGCCTCGGTGGGTGGGTTTATTATTTGAGTGCTGTTTTGGTTGGGTTGTGCATCGTGTTCAGGGTCCCATTCAGGGTGTGCGTTTAGTATTTTGGTTTCTTCCTGATTGAACCAGAATGTAGGTATAGCTACTTCGTTTAAGTGGCAAAGTTTAGCTATATTGGATCGATTGATATGAATTGTTTCCAGCTTTTCACGATCATATATCCTGTGTTTGTAGGTGAGTTCTAGCTGATCCACAGTCTCATAGTGACGCTTTCCCCAGTTTTCTCTAAAATCATAGTATTGCTCTTCTACTTCGTTGTCTGTTAGATCTTCAGGCTCTATGTATATCTGTTCTTTGTAGAAGTTTTCATCATCATCCGCTAGAGGGTTCCAGTCTGGAATTGGGTCATCTTTTTTATAAAGTGGGTCACTGGCTTCTCTTTTTCTCCAGATTCCTTGGGGCCAGTAGTCTTTGAGGTGAGGGCACTCATCGGGGTTCTTTTCTTGAACTCCACTGGGTCTGCAAACGGATATTTCGCAGTGAATGAGGGAGTGTGAGAGAAGTCTAATTGTGTCTTGAACTTTAAGGGGTAATGACTTTTCCGAGCTGAGGTTTGGGTCTAAATCGTGCCACCTGTGGGCTATTTCCCATAAGCTTAAATGGTCGAATTTATTATGCATAATCAATCCTTGTTATGTATTTGTTTGAGTATAAATTTTGAGATGTTTTCCATTGGGATCCGGATACGTTCAGTTCCTGCAATGATATATCCAGCAGTTACATCGTTAGGATCGCGATGGTTGAGAAGTTGTTTTAATGCGTAGGCGGGTATATCTAAGCTTTCGGCAATCGTTATGAATGTACGTCTCAAATCGTGAAGTGTGAAAGGACGGCCAAATGATTTAACTGCTTGTGCTATTGAGCCTCGCGGCTCTTTTAAGTGTTGGGATTGGTCAACAGGGCTAGGGAAAACCCACGGGCTGCCATTTGATTGCTCTTGACGGTGTTTAAGTAGGTCTGACAGGTGTTTAGTCAGGGGTAGGGTGTGAGGATCTTTATTCTTGGTGTCGGGTATCGTGAAGGTGCCACTTTCAAAACTGACGTTATCCCAGTTTAGACTGGCGGCTTCCATTTTACGAAGACCTGTAAGTAGCAAAAATTGTAGGTAGTCACGACATACCTCTTGCGCGACTTCTTGAGTGGCCGCGTACCAGTCAGCCAGTTCGTGTGCTTCAATAAGAGTGCGGCGGCGTTCAATCGTATACCAAGCTCTGCTTTGGCTTAATCTATCGACTGGGTTTATCGTGAGCGTTGCATTACCGTCATTGTCTTCATATTTAGCTATTGCATGGTTAAAGACGGCCCTTAATACACGCATGGTGTTATTGGCGCGGGCTGGGGCTCTTTTGCCTATATCTCTATGGCGCTGTTCAACCATATCTTTGTTTATGTCGGCTAAGCGTTTTGGGAGCCAATCTGATAAGCAGCCGTTTAAGCACTTTTTATAGTTGCCAATAGTGCCTTGCTTGAGATCTTTTCGGGTCATGAGGTAATCATCAAAAGCTTGCTGGAGTGTTGCGGCCTTGGCTTTGATTGCCTTCTTTTGGGCGTCGGGGTCTTTCCCTGTAGCTATCTCTCCTAGTATCTCTTGGGCTTTGATCTTGGCTTGGGTTGGGGTTAGGTGTCCATAGCGGCCAATAGATATACGTTTGACTCGACCGTTGACTCTACGCTCAATAAAAAACGATTTTGTACCTCCACTTCCAACACGAAGCCCAAAGCCCAATAGTGAGCTATCTCGGTAAAAGGTTTGCGTTGCGGCTCCGTTTTCTTTAATTGGGGGTAGAGGCAGCCGATCAATGTATGACTTGGTGAGTTTGGTCACTCGGTTAGTGTCCTTTTATATGCCTAATTAGGTGAGATTTACGACAGTGAGGGGTTCTGTAATTAATCTCCCGTATCCCATAGTAGACGTATAGTAGACAGAATTATTCAAAACAATGCAAACTCATGTAGGCAGCTTCAAAGAGTGTAGGGCGTAATAGCCTTATAAGCAGGGAGTTTCAGAGGGTTTGTCATACTTTAGCAAATACCTTCAAAGAACTATGTTAGAGACTTAAAATCTCCCGATCGCAAGGTTGTGCCGGTTCAAGTCCGGCCCGAGGCACCATTACTTCCCGGTTAGCTCTCACTAACTTCTACGCACCTAATTGGTGGATGTAGACGCTTGCAGTTTATCTGCTCTGCTCCTTACTGCTTTTATGCTCCTTTTATCTAGCTTCGTATAGCAATTTTCAGTTTGTGATGTATTGTTGATTTTAATTTAAGGTGTCGTAAGCACCTAATTCATAACGATAAAAAGGACATGGTTTTGGTGGAGCTTGTAAAAGCACATAGGGGGTACGTTAACCCAGGTGTCGAGTTTGATCCTTCACTTGTTGGGGCGGATGTAGTTGAGGTGCTTACCGTCTCAGGTAGATTTCCTATGCTTGTTTTACTTGAGGGTGCAGTAGACATTGATGTGAGGGCGTCTGACGAGAGCCCAGTGTTGGCGATTACTTGGGGGGATTATATTGCAGAGATGCAAACAAAGAAGCTCATAAATCATGATCAAGACATGTGGGGTATTAGATTGCTCACGGAAGATCTTTATGGCGATTTTACCTACTCCATTTTTAATCTTCGCATAACATCCAAAGATCCAGTTAGCTCACCTATTAACCTTGAAATCTCTGATGAGAACAACGAGATTGACCGTGATAAAGTTGTAATTTTTGCGACGGAATTTATATCAAAATTTATTGAGGCTTATAAGGAGTTGGGGGGTGGGAAAAAAGATTGGATTCCTGAAATAGCACCCTCTAGATTGAGCCCATGGCATAAAATGAGGGCTGTAAATAAATTAGGTGATACGCTTTGGTCGACAGAAGTCTATGACTTTCGTGGGACGGGCGTTCCTATGGGGGCTCAGCTTAGTGAGCCTGATATGTCTCGGCTTCAAAGTATGTTGCTGTGCAAGCATACGCCCGATTCGGCAACAAAATACTTTCAGTTGGCAAACCGGTATAAGTTTCAAAAAGACTACAGTGCTCATATTATTTTTTCTGTGATTTTTCTGGAGCATTGGGTCTTTAGATCTGTGCGTGGTTTTCTCTCTAGGCAGGGTAAGACTGAGGATGAAATCGATGAGTTGTTTCTTGTTCCAGAAGGCAGGCCACGTTCGGGTCAAACAATTTCCCGTGAAGACGCCCTGTGTTTAATTACGACGAATAAGAATTTCAAAAACAGAAAACCCTACAAGGATTATAAAAACGAAGTCCTTTTCGTAAGGGATTCTATTGTCCATGGCAGAAAGGTTGATTTAACTGCAGAGTTTGCAGATCGGGTTACCGTGCTCATTAATGAATTCCAATCAGCTATGAATGAGGAGCTTTTAGCGGGCTTCAATAATTAGTACTGTATTTTTCAGGAAAGAGTGGTCCTTATAGGTGTGTTCAGTTCGTACAGTTATTGACAGAACTCCAAGGTAACGCACTCCTTCGGAGGTGCGCGAAAATCAGCCGTCATTTTGACGGCTTTTTTAATGGTGTTTGAGGTGGTCTCAAACTTAAAACAATAGGACAGGCACCCAATAAGTAAAAAAAACAATAGGACAGGCACCCAATAAGTAAATGAAGCCAGCTATCGATAAGAAAGCTGGCTTTTTTTGGTTGAAGGGA
>JAVJHY011622581.1:0-44934 GCA_035593235.1 Phascolosoma agassizii
ACCCGAGGGGGATCTATCGCTTTGGCTGTCCTCCGTCATCAGGAAGCAGCCTTCTAAAATCGCCACATTGCAAGCCGGCTTCTCAAGCCTCTCCCAGCATCTAATCTGGCGAACCTTACCCCAATCTCCCGCAAATAAAGTGGCCGCCTACACTTGACGTGTGTCCACAAATTGTTGCTGTCGTGAGTCTTTAAAACGTGCCGAAAACGAATGGACAAAATCATAGGCTTCCTGGTAGCTAAAGGAAAAAACCGTGTTCCTGACTGAATCGGGAATAGGAAGAGGGAATGAAGACGTGAAAAAGTTTAGCCCTTGGCTGTCATAGTCGTCTTCGCCCACAAACAAATTTGCATCCGATGACGAATGCTTATTCTTAAAGCTGGAATATCGATAAACAGCCGAAATCTCGGGACGCTCTAACTGGATCAAACCGGCAGGGTTCCAAGACACGGCGGTGGCATCATCGGCAATGCTTGTGAATGCACCACCAAAACCAAGTGCACGTGCACCGGAGCCAGTGGGGAGAGGTGCAGAGAAGACCGAAGGGGCTCGAAATGGACGTGGCTCGAGAGGGGGTGGGGATATGGGACCGCCTCCTGCAATCGCAGCACGTGATGATTCCACCAAAGGCAGCGTTACAACTTCTCCGACAGGAGAAGGACTAGGCGGGAGAAGAATAGGCATCCCGATATCATGATCACAGACAGGCTCATCAGGAAATTCCTGACAGAAATCTCTCGTTTGCCCCGCTACTTCCGCAGGACGATACAGGCTGATCAGCAGTAAGATTGTGAAGGCCACAATTACTAGTTTCTGGCCATCCGACGTCGACGACAAATGAATCAAAATACCATCCCAACTCATCTGTCGAAATGCACCTGGAAAGATCTTGCTGAGTAACCAAAACATTTCTTGTCGTTATTCCAAATGACAATGGTGATTGACACGCCTTCCAATCCTCGTAACCCCACCTCCAACACTCACGCCCGCACACCCCTCCGCTACACGCCCACCAACTCTTCCAATAAGGCCCCCAACATATGCACATGCAGGATCGCAACATCCCGCTTGTCCCGCACATCCAGATCACGCCTCGCCATATCCGACTCCTCAACACCATGCACCGCCCCGAGGACCAGCCGGGTCTGATTCAATGCACTCATCCAGGCCGCAAGGTTCTTCACCGGATACGTTACAATCCCATCCTTCATCCGGTCCAAATCTCTCACCACAATGTTCGCCGCCGAATCAAAAAGATGACGAAGATCCTCGTCCATGGCCTCATGCCACAGTTCGTTTTCTTCCGCGTGACCTGGCTGAATATCCGGAAACAGCCTGGACTTCGCCTCTTCCGTCTCGCGTAACTTTAGGATCTCCGGCACTTGCCCCAACGAAAACAGCAAGTCGGGCAACGACGTGAAGTCGAGGTGGATTTGGTCCCCCACCCTTCGCACAATGGTCGGCCCTGTGTCACTCATCCCGGCACCTGTTCGAGCGTAGCCCATAATTGATAGCCATGCATCACATGCACATAATGCTCGGCCTGTTCTCGTCCTCCTGTCCACAGTAAGGAGCGACCTTGCTGATGCACCTCCATCATATGCCGCTCCGCTTTTTCTCGCGGATAACCGAACACACGTTGAAACACCATGGTCACATAAGTCATAAGGTTAATGGGGTCGTTGTGCACAATGACATTCCAGGGCAGAGCCAACGCTTCGTCGGTCTCGACTTCCTCGAATTCGATCACAGACGGATCCTGCACGCCGCATGTCATGGCGTATTTCCGTGGTCGATGACGGCTTCCTTAAAGACCTGTAGGGACTCGGTATCGCTATCCAGACGCCAGTTCGGTTCCCCTTCACGCCTCTTGTCGTAGTTGAAGTAGATCAAAGCTTCGACGGATTCGCCTTCGATCCAAGACAAGAAGGACTTCATCCACATTGGCTTACGTGAATCGTCAGCACATCCTACCTCACTCAAGAAAATGGGCTTTCCCCATACGGAGGCAGCCTTCACAGATTCGCCAAACACGCTCTTCCCGGATGTCCACTTGTGCCACCTATCATGATCATCGCCAAAGTTATATCCATCCAACCCAATCAGATCAACATATCCATGACCGGGATAATAGTTTCGAAAATCGACGAGTGGCTTCGAATCGTCATAGAGCACGTTAGGAGAAAACATCCATTGCACCTGGTCTGCCCCCTCCTCAACAAACAGAGTATGCGTATGGATCCAGGCCTTTTTGAAGCGCTCTGGTTGGCTGCCCCATGGAAACCAATCTCCATTCATTTCAAACCCAAAACGGAGAATACAACGTTGTCCCCAGGCTTTCGCCCCACGCGCCCAGGTTCGGAAGAATTCGTCGTGCTTTCCATCGACGATTTCCGACAACACGTTCTTGCCCATTCCACCCCAGATCCATAGCTCAAGACTGATTATTGGCGTGAGATCACGGCGTTCGCAAATGGTTGCGGCTTGTGTTGGAAATCCTCGTTCGGGATGTAGGTCGCGAAAGAACAGCACATACCTCGGCTGCCCGCCCAACATCTCCAACTGCTTGTTCAGTTCACGTTCGAACTGGCCCGGCCGCCAAAAGATTTGATACACACCCCAGTCTACGTCAATGGCGCCGGCTTGGGACGCCATACCAAGAACGAGACTCACGGAAATCACGATTTTCCTTAACCACATACATCCATCCTTACTCTATTTAGCACGGCGCTCCCCGCGTGACATCCGCCCGCAGCGACAGAATCGAGTGAAAGACTAGCGCCCCGATCAGGACCGTGCCTCCGATCCAGGTGGCCTTGGCTGGCTCCTCCCCCAGCGCAAGCCAAACCCAAAGCGGGCCGAGCACTGTCTCAAGTAGCATCAGCAGGTTCACATCAGGAGCGGGAAGGTAACGTGGCCCCAAGCTGATGAGACCGAACGAAAGGGTGGAGATCACACCGCCGAGCAGAATAATCAACCCTAGATCCGTCGCACTCACCGCCCACGACTCCACGACAGGTGCGGTCGCGGCGGCAACGAACAGTCCAGTTAGACCCACGGCTGGCACCATGCTCTTCGCCTTCGCATAGCGGATGATGACAAAGGTAGCTCCGAGGGCACATCCAGAACCGGCTGCCAGCAAGTTGCCGACAAGCGACCCGTCCCCCATTTCAGTCAGAAAAATGATGGCGATGCCTCCAAATCCAACCACAGCGGCCAACCAAGTTCTCAACGGAACATGCTCACGCAAAAAGAGCCACGTGAACAAGGCTGCCACCAACGGAGAAGCTGCTATAATCACCAGCGTGTTCGCTACCGAGGTGAGCCGAATGGACCTGATAAACAGGATATTGCTGGCCGCATAGAAGCAGGCAATCACGATACCAACCCGCCCAATGGATCGGAATCTATCCACGGCCTTTCCACGGTCAACCATTGCATAATAGACAGAGATAGCCATGAACTGGAAGAAGCCACGCCAAAAGATCAACGTGGCTGTGTCCGCCTCGATAAGGCGAAGAATGAGAGCATCTGGCGTGAGGATCAGAACCCCCAGCCCAGTTTGCAGCATGCCACGCAAATACTGGGCTCGATCGGTCATGTGTAACAAAGAACGTATCGATCAGCGCCAACCGGACTGAGGTCTCGGGCTCGAACCAGACCCGGGATCGTCAACCTTCGCTTCACCACCCGACAAAGTACCTATGCAGCGTTCGATAGACCTTCAATAATCTCGTTATTCTCGTTGCAGACAATACGTTTTGCGGGAATCAACTCTTCTGCCTGTCCGTAGGCCAGGATGGTGATCCGCTCTCCTTTTTTGATCAATTGAGCGGCACCCCCATTGATGGTAAAGCTTTTGGACCCAGCAGCACCTGGCTGTACATAGGTTTCCAATCGCGCTCCACTATCAATCGAGGCAACGAGCACCTTTTCTCCCGCCCAGAGATCCACGACTTGCATCAAATCTTGAGGGATCGTAATGCTGCCTTCATAGTCCACGTTACTATCCGTCACGGTCGCTCGATGGATTTTTGACTTAAGTTGTTCTCGAATCATGCCAATCTGCCTTGCACATCATGTTGGGCTCACATGGACATCAAACGCCCCATCGCGACACTTTGCAACCCCAAATCGTCCACAAATCACCGTAACTACATCATGTAGGCTCGGCCGAAAACGGTCTGACAAGTCAACTATAGGTACTCGAGATTCAGTTCACCAGCAAATAACCGGTTTCCGTTAGGTTGCAGATTCGGCCCGCGCGGCGACGATCAGGGCTCGTCCTGGGATACTTGCATCGAGGTCAACCACCGTTAGACCAGCGAGGGCGAGTTCATCACATATCTCCTCACGGGTGAAATGATGCTCCAAGGTCGGCTCCAGCTTGTCCCCCTCCTCCACCTCACTCCGATACAAAATTTTTCGAAGTGGCTTGGCCACGCGGTAAGCCGTGCGAAAGAAGGACGCGGAGGGTTCTCTTTGGCAATACCCGATAATGAGCACGCCCTGTTCGCCCAATACCTCACACACCTCATGAAGAAAGGTAAGGCGAGTGGCACGGCCAATCATATGGATGTACACTCCCCATCCGATAAGGATGCCGTCATACGGCGTCGTGCCTCGAATGCAATGATCCTCTTCCGTATGCACCACTGAAGCAGGAGCACCGTGAGAGGCCAGAATCCGATTGGCATACTCAACGAGCGTGGCGTTGCATTCGAATCCCTCAACAGAATAACCCAAGCGGTGCAAATGCAGCATCTCACGTCCGCCACCCGCGCCGCCAACCAAAATACGTTGTGCGCCTTTGAAGTGCCTCTCCACCATGGCTGCCTCATTGAAAAAGAGTCCTTTGAGATTGAATGCATCGTGGTTGTACCATGTTGAACCAGCATACCACATGTCGTTGAGCTTCTTCCCTAGCCGGTCAGGTATCAGGCCCAGCCAAAGACCGGTATGGATTGCTTTGACCACTTGGCACAAACGACGTATCGCCGTGAGTACAAAGTTCACGCAGCGGTAGGATAAAAAAAAGACGCTGATCACGAACTGCGAAGTCTTCCTCGATCTCCACCATCCTGAGGGAGTGTGCATGGTGGTTCCGTAACAGGAAGTTTGTGAAATCTTCCGGTTCAACCGGGCCTACTCACTTTGCCGCACCTGACTTCTCCGCTTCGCGCGCTCCCGCCGCCGACTCTTGCGGTGTTGTATTGCGGCCTGCGCCGTTTCACCGGTTGAGGGTTTAGGACGTAACCGTTCGTAGCCGAGGGTTTGTGCCAGCTCCCACGTCACGTCACCGAGAAAGTCATCCTCGACTACCTGCCGCCACTGATCTGCGACAGAAGGATCAATGCCCTTGTGTTCAAGAAAGCGGATATCCCCCATAGGGGTCGATTCTGGATAAATGCCGTCCGTCATTTTCTTCGCCCGGTCTTCATAGGGTTCCAGCAAATCGGCATGGAACGGTAGACCTAGACTGTCGCACATTTCAGTCATGATCTCAAGCGGGCGGTGTGTCAAATGTTCGAAATTCATACGAAACTGGCGCTTTTGCGGAACCCCCTGGAGAAACTGGAGGATATTCAGATGGCTAAGGGTCCACACCAACTCCCCGAGTTGGCGACAGGTCAAGGAATGCTCTTTCAGATGAAGCACCTGATCCATATGCATCTTTTCAAAAGATCGGATCATCGGATGGGGGTGTCGAACCAGATGAATGAATAGGGGTTGATCAAACTCCCTCTCCGCGGCCAGAAGAGCGGCTGGGTCCAAAGCGTAGGACGGTGTCTTGTCCACCAGAGTTCGGTCTCCGATTCGCGCTTGTAACATTCGATAAAACTGCTTGGTCGTAGTACCTTTCTTTTCTTCGGCTTCCATCCAACTCTTGGCAGCATCGGCATCGCATGACTCGAGTTCCATGACCGTTCGGATCGTCCCTTCAAGCCAGGCGCTAAACTTCCCTTGAAAGGCCTCTCTGCGCTCTTCGAGGGTATGAAAATGCAGCAGGTTCAGCTCCGTTGCAGAAAAAAGGTCCGGATGACCGGCCAGCATAACCCTCAGTAAGGTTGTACCCGAACGCGGTGGCGACAAGATAAACAGCACAGGCGAATTTTTATCTTCATCTTCATCGGTGGGCTGCGTGGACCTAAATATCGGAACATAGCTTCGCATACGCTCAACCACGTCCGCGTCCACCTTCCGGGTTGAATCGTCCGAGGATCCCTCCGCCCCATCGTCGGCGATTCCCGGGAAAAGCCAACCCTTGACCGATTGGGAGTAGGATTTCTCGAGTAGAGTCGCGTAGGAAGCTACGGTGGGCGAATCAAACAACGTGACCGTGTAAATATATTCTCCAAGTTGCTTCCGGATATCCCCCACAAATCGCGCGGCTAGAAGCGAATCCCCACCCAACTCGAAGAAGCGGTCATTGACGCCAATCTTATCGATCTGCAAAAGTTCACCCCACATCCCTGTCAGACGCCGCTCCAAATCGGTACGAGGAGCGACGTAGTTCTCTTCGAGAATCGGCCGACCGGTACGGGGTCTCGGGAGGGCTCTGCGATCCACCTTGCCGTTTGGCATCCGCGGAAAGGTCTCCATGTCTACGAAGACGGAAGGGATCATGTAGTCCGGCAAATGCTGGCCCAAGAAAAGGCGAAGATCTGCCGGTGAAGGTGCCACACGACCAGCTGGGCAAACCGTATAAGCAACCAACTTCTTATCGCCAGGTACGTCTTCACGTGCGAGTACAGCTGCGTCACTGACCGAGGCGCTTTGGCGAAGAGCGTTCTCGATTTCACCGACCTCGATACGGTAGCCGCGAATCTTGACTTGATCGTCGAGACGACCTAAGAACTCGATGGTCCTGTCCGGGAGGAGACGGCCTACATCGCCGGTGAGATACACTTTGGCGGAAAGCGGATCGGCAAAAGGATTGTCTCGGAACTTGGCATCGGTTTGTTCGGATTGATTCAAATAGCCGAGCGTAATACCCGGCCCCTCGATACAAATCTCACCTGATTCTCCTTTGGGTACCGACCCCAACTGGTCGTCGACCACATGGATGCGCGCGCCCGGAATAGGAAATCCGATCGGCACCACTGAGGAACCATTGTCCGGTCCACAGGCATGTACAGAACTCCACACGGTGGCTTCGGTCGGTCCATATTCGTTGAATAGCGTCGCAGTCGACAGCTGTCGATGATGAGTGGCCACCAATTCTGGGGGACAGACCTCTCCGGCTACAATGACAGTTTCCAGGCTGCTGAGCCATTGCGAACGTTCGTCCGTTAGCAAAAGGCCAAACAGGGATGGAAGACACAGCAGATGGGTAATCTCCCACTCCCGGATGAGTCTCAGCAAGTGAGCGGGATCTCGCTCGGCGCCCGGCTCAGGAACAATCAAACTGCCCCCACCGCATAGTGACCAAAAAATGCCGGCCACAGAACTATCAAACGAAATGGAGGAGAGTAGCAAGTAACGCGACACAGGGCGTTGGTAGTAGGCAAAGCGTGCAAGTGTGGAGAAAACCAAATTCCGGTAAGAGACTGCGACTCCTTTCGGCAGTCCGGTGGAACCTGACGTATAAATCACGTAGGCAGGCCGATCAGAGCCAACGGACTCAACCAGCGGAGCGGGTTCGGCTTGTAAAATTTGTTCCCGCTCGGCATCAAGGCAAAGGACCTCACCCTGAAAATTGGGCAAACGGTCAAGAAGACGTTGATGCGTAAGCACACCTGTCACACCGGCATCGCCGATCATAAAATCTAATCGTTCCTGAGGATAGGTAGGGTCCAACGGAACATAGGCGCCACCGGTCTTGAGAATACCTACGATGGCTATGAGCATGTCAACAGATCGGTCCAAATAGACGCCAGCGAAGCGACCAGGACCCATGCCCTGGCCGAGCAACACTTGCGCCAATCGGCTAGACACATCTTCGAGCTCTTGGTAGGTCGTAAACTGTTCGCCACAGCGAACTGCGGCGGCATCCGGTTGCTGAAAAGCCCATTCCCGAATCGTACTCAAGACACAGGCACTAGCCTCTAGAGATGTTGAACGAACCTGCTCGTCACCCTGTCCTCTGTCGTCCATCCTACAACCCTGTTCTAACTGGTTGACATCTGCCCATCTCTATCGCTCCGACCTCTTCAGCTTAGGCCAGACCTCCGACATCCCGTTACGCTTGATGGCTTGCTGCTTATTGGCTCGTTCCAAGTCTTCCGTGATTCCCTTGGACGTGATCCGAACAATCGGCTCAACCATTGCGATCGTATGATGACCAGGTATTTGACGGATGTTCAGGTCTTTACCCAGAAAGTCCCCCCACCCCAACGATGGATCGGGCTCGATGCCCATTGGCTGCAACCGGCCTGAAAGCAAAGTCACCGGCCCTTCGTAGGGCTTCTTCGGACGGTACTGAATGAGTGCAGTGTAATTGACTGCATGAATGGCATCCACCGCGGAAGCAGCGGAACGCTTGCTGTCTCCAGCTTCGCCCCGCCCCAGGAGTGTAGCAAAAAAGGCTTCTAATCTTGCTTGCGTAAAGGTGTGGAAACGATACAAGCGTTTCTTTTCGTAACGCCAAATTTCTTGCGCCGGAAGCATCTTCATGGACTCGACTTCGATTCGAAGGCGGGTGGCGAGCGAATAGAGTCTCCGCTTTAGCATTCGCGTATCTTCCGGATACTTCCTGTATTGATAGTGCTCGGTATTGATCAAGATGAGCAAGCCAACTTCATCACCTGCCTCTTGCAATTGTTGTGCGACTTCGAGACCGATGATCCCACCCATGCAGAATCCACCCACATAATAGGGCCCCTTCGGCTGTAGCGTCTTCATTTCTGAAATATAATGTGTGGCCATATCTTCAATGGTCTTATGTTTGCTGGGTGTGCCATTTAGGCCTTGTGCCTGCAGGGCATACACAGGCTGATCCGGGTGTAGGTACTTGGCTAGCGGATGATAACCGAGGACATTGCCCCCGTGCGCATGCATCAAGAATAGGGGTGGAAGAGTACCTTGAGGACGAATGGGTACGAGAGAAGACCAATCCGGTGTCCAGTTCTTCTTTCGAAGGACATCTGCCAATTCGGCTACCGTCGGGGCCTCGAGCAATGTGGCCAAAGGCAAACGCCTCCGATAAAGCTTTTCTAGCTTCGTGACCAATTGTAAGGCCAGAAACGAGTGGCCACCCAGTTCAAAGAAGTTGTCGTGACGGCCTAGCGATTTTATATGTAAGACAGAGCTCCACACATGGACGAGCTGCTGTTCCATGAAATCGATTGGCGCATCGCTCAATGGATCATCCACGGTTACCGCCGAAGAGGTGAGTGTGCCCAAAATGATACCCGAATCCGTGCGAGACCGCTCTGCCGCCCCCGAGGGTAGTGACGCTACCTGGACAAATCGCTGCTTCTGAAAAGCCCGTTCCCATGTATCGAGTGAAACGAGTGGTTCTTTATCCCGATAAGCATCATCAAATAACCACCACCCACCGGTCGTGCCCCAAATCAGGTTGTCCCAGCGCGGAGACTGTACCAACTCAATCAGGCAGACAAAGCCCTCCGCCGCGAGGAGTTTCTTCAGGTTCCCGAGGGACTGATCCAAGTCAGCGGTCGCGTGGACAACGTTCAATCCGACGATAATATCGAAGGTCCGATTCCCGAAGTTTTGCCCTTCCGGGGGTTGGGAAATATCGAGGATTTCGCTGGTCAAAAAGTCGTACCCTTCCGCTTCAGCTCGTTTCTTCGCATCGTAGACCATGGTCTTGCCGATGTCGGTAAAGGTGTACTGCACGTCCTTGTCTTTCAGGTCCTCGGCAAGCATCCACGTCAACATACCACCCCCACCTCCCACTTCGAGAATGTGGATGGGTCCGTCGTCCGCCTTGCGCAAAATGAGTTCACGCGCTACCTCTTGGTACACCTTTATATTGTCGTGCTCGACGGTTTCTTCCACCAGACATTGGTCGAGATAATTTCTGGTCCCGTCAGGGAATAGGACTGTGATGGATGGAATGCGCCCTGAGAGGGCATCGGCGAACTGACTGACACAGTGCTCGAGCAAACGAAGCAGCCCCTTGAACTTGGGATGTGTTGCCATAGCGGCATCGTGTAGCGACTTGGGTAACGGTACCTCGTCCACGGAGGGCAACACCGTAAACGTATCGACATCGCGCGAAAGGACATGGTCCTTCTCCAGCAAAGAACACATATAATCGACAAATTTATGGAACGCGGGTTGTACTTCTAGCTTTTCCTGGAGCTGCTTCATGGAAAGGGACGCACCTGCATGCATCTCCACGGACGCGGCCTTGAAATAGTCGACCAGGTAAGCTGTGCATAGCCGGTCCAGGTCGTCCTGTAGACCGGGATAATCTTCCACTCTTTTGACCCCAACGCGATCTTGGAACTTCGCCTCCACTTCAAGTAGCGTTAAGCGCTCCTCTTCGAGGTTATCGATAAGCGGGCGACGGACTACGGACCTTCGATCTTTCAGATGGACACCCGCTCCGCCTTCATCTTCGCTCAGTGGGGGCAAAGATTTGCGGTCCACCTTACCGCTTGGTGTTAACGGAAGTTCTCCGATACTCACGAAGTGTTGAGGCACCATATACTCAGGCAAACGGGTTCGCAGGTGGGAACGCAAGGCCAAGTCGGAGACTGACGCTCCTTCACGGAGAACGTAATAAGCCGCAAGTCGCTGATCTCCAGGGCTCATCTCCACGACCGTGGCAGCCGATTCGCCAACGGATTCCTGCTCGTTCAGGACAGACTCGATTTCACCCAGCTCAATGCGAAACCCTCGCAATTTGATTTGGAAGTCACGACGGCCCAGACATTCAATGTCCCCATTCGACAGATAGCGACCCACGTCCCCAGTGCGGTACACCCGCTCTGTCGCTTCGTTACTCAGGCCAGATACGTGGATGAATTTTTCTTCGGTCAGCTCTGGCCTTCGCAGGTACCCCTTTGCCAATCCGTGGCCGCCGATATATAGTTCACCCGTGACCCCCATCGGTACCGGCTGCATATTCTCGTCGAGGATATAGATCTGTGTGTTGTCAATCGGTCGTCCAATGGTGATCAGGTGCTCCGGAGATTCAATGTTCTTGACCGATGACCAGATTGTGGTCTCCGTGGGTCCGTACATATTCCATAGAGAGGCACAGTGCGGGACGAGCCCGCCCACCAGATCCTTGGGCATAGCCTCTCCTCCACACAGAATACGCAAATTGCTCTTACCAGCCCAGTCTGCCAATACCAAAAGCCGCCAGGTCGACGGGGTCGCCTGCATCACCGTGATATCATAATGCTCAAGCAACTCTTTCAACCGGGTGCCATCCATGCCGTCTTCATGGGAGGCCACCACGACCTGACCGCCACGAACCAGCGGCAAAAAGATCTCCAGTACCGAAATGTCGAAAGACAGAGTTGTCAGTGCAAGCAGTCGGTCTTCGGTCAAGAAACCAGGACACTTCGCCATACTGCTCAAAAAGTTGTTCACGCAGCGATGGGGAATCTCAACCCCTTTTGGACGTCCTGTGGAACCGGACGTATAGATCACATAGGCCGGTTGTTCCGCATCCAGTTCCAGATTGGGGTTTTCCTTGGACTCTGAGGAAATCGCTTGTCCTTCTCGGTCGAGATAAAGCAGGACGGCATCCGTTTTTGGTAGCAAAGCCTCGCCTTTTTCTTCGGTCAGGACCATCTCCGCCTGAGAATCCGTCAGCATCCATTCGAGCCGTTCCTTGGGAAACATGGGTGAGAGAGGAAGATAAGCACCACCAGCTTTGAGGATACCCAACAACCCAACGAGCAACTCCTCGGTCCGATCTAGGAACAGACCGACTAGGGTACCGCGTTTCAACCCCTGCCGCAGCAAATAATGCGCCAGTCGGTTGGACCGTTGATCCAGTTCAGCATAGGTTAACGTCACCTCTTCGGCCGTCTTATCTTCCGGTGCGGGAATGATTGCGGCAACGGATTTGGGAGAACGGCTCACCTGCTGTTCGAACAGCTGATGAATGCACACCTCGCTCGGGTAATCGGCGTCGGTCGCATTTGTACCGCCAAGGATCGCCTCGCGCTCAGCTGCAGACAACAGAGGAAGACGACTGAGTGAGGCATCTACATGGTCGACCACTTCGCTCAACAGGGTCAAATAGTGTTCCAGAAAAGCGGCAATGAATTCAGATTCGAACAGGTCCGTGCTGTACTCCAAAGAAATCGCGACCCCTTCACCTGTGTCCGTGGCCCACAGGCTTAGATCTGTTCGGGATACCCCCATATGTGTATCGGTTGAACTGGAGGTGATGCCGGATAAGTCTAAGGTGGCGTCGGACTTCTCCCACAGAGAAAACATGGCTTGAAAAATTGGCGTCCGGCTAAGGTCACGTTCTGGATTCAATTCCTGCACAATTTTTTCAAAAGGCATCTCTTGATGTTCAAACGCGCCAAGGCACACAGAGCGAACGCTTTGCAAAGCATCTCGAAAGGAACCATCCACTTGCACACTAGTGCGCAGAACCAGCGTATTGGCAAACAACCCGACCGCTGGTTCCGTTTGTTCGTGGTAACGGTTAGCTACGGGCGATCCTATGATCACATCATCTTGGCCTGTATACCGGGCAATGAGGACCTTGTAGGCGGTGAGCAAGACCATAAACAACGTGGCATTTTCTTCCCGACCAATTTGCGTGAGGGATTCGACCAAAGGGGCCGGAATCGTTGTCGTTTCTTTAGAGCCCAAATAGGTCTGATGAGCAGGTCTCCGGGCTTTTGTGGGCAACTCCAATGCAGGAAGCGTACCTCCTAGTTTTGCCTTCCAATACGCCAAACTTTTCTCCAGCCACGGGCCCTTCATCCATTCGCGAGACCACACGGCGTAATCGGCGTATTGCACAGAAAGTTTTGGGAGCCTTGCCCGCTTCCCCTCAAGGCGAGCTCTATATATAGCGCCTACTTCCCGCCAAAAATTGTCAATGGACCACCCATCACACACAATGTGATGAACCATCAGCATGACCACGTAATCTTCTCGACCGAGAGAATAGATCACCCCTCGAGATAGTGGCCCCTTAGCGAGATCAAAGGGTTGACGTGCGTCCTTCTGGAGCTGTTCGTGAAGGGTCCCCTCTCGCGCTTCGGCTGGTTCATGGCTGAGATCAATCATCGGCCACACTGTATCAATGCGTTCGGAGATAACCTGAACCGGCTGATCTTGGTGCATACCAATGCTCGTGCGTAGTGCTTCGTGGCGCGCTATGACGTCGCCAATTGCGGCGTTGAGAGATGCGACATCAAGCTTGCCTTTTAACCGAAACCCGTCTGCGATATTGTAGACGGAAGTACCTGGTTCGAGCTGCTCGAGGTACCATAGTCGTTCTTGCGCCTGGGACAACGGGATCGGCTGATCCCTGGGTATTCTTCGGATATTCGGTAGCGGCTCTACATGCTCGCTTGGTTGAACGTGATCTACCGCGGGAGAGCGGCCCACGATCTGCTCCGCCAACATAGCTACCGTTGTGGCTTCCAGCACCTCGCGCAGCGACAGCTCGATCCCGAAAACTTCCCGGGTTCGTACGAGTATTTTCATCGCCAAGAGCGAATGACCTCCAACGTCAAAAAAGTTGTCGTGAATCCCGATCCGTTTGACCTTCAACAGTGATGTCCACATCTCCACCAACGTCTTCTCCGTTGGGGTCCGGGGCGCGACATACTCATGGCCTGGCCGGAGGGAATCGCCATCAGGCGCTGGCAAAGATTTGCGGTCCAGTTTCCCATTCGGTAAGCGGGGCAAACGGTCAAGGGCGATGACGTGTTGCGGAACCATGTACTCTGCAAGACGGTTGCGCAGGTGGTTACGCAACTCGACGTCGGAGACCGACGCCCCTTCATGAAGGACATAATAGGCAGCAAGTCGCTGATCTCCAGGGCCCATGTCCACCATCGCGGCAGCCGATTCCCGTATCGCTTCATCTTCTCCTAGGACGGCTTCGATTTCCTCCAGCTCGATTCGAAACCCTCGCAATTTGATTTGGAAGTCACGACGGCCCAGACATTCAATGTCTCCGTCCAATCGGTAGCGGCCCAAATCCCCAGTGCGATACACCCGTTCTGTCGCCTCACCACTCAGCCCAGCTACGTGGATGAATTTTTCTTCCGTCAAACCCGGCCTTCGCAGGTACCCCTTTGCCAATCCGTGGCCGCCGATCACTAGTTCACCTGTGACCCCAACCGGTACCGGCTGCAAATTCTCATCAAGAATGTAGATCTGCGTGTTGTCAATCGGCCGTCCAATGGTAATCAAGTGATCTTCGGACTCAATGTTTTTGACCGATGACCAGATCGTGGTCTCCGTCGGTCCATACATATTCCACAGAGACACACAGCGCGCGAGGAGCCCACCCACCAGGTCCCTCGGCATGGCCTCGCCTCCACACAAGATACGCAAATCGCTCTTACCAGTCCAATCCGCCAGTAGCAGAAGCCGCCAGGTCGACGGGGTCGCCTGCATCACCGTGATATCATAACGCTCAAGCAACTCTTTCAACCGGGTGCCATCCATGCCATCTCCATGGGAGGCCACCACGACCTGACCGCCGCACACCAGCGGCAAAAAGATTTCCAGTACCGAGATGTCGAAAGACAAAGTTGTCACTGCAAGCAGTCGGTCCTCGGTCGAAAAACCCGGACACTTCGCCATACTGCTCAGAAAATTGTTCACACAGCGATGGGGAATCTCAACTCCTTTTGGACGTCCTGTGGAGCCAGACGTATAGATCACATAGGCCGGTTGTTCCGCATCCAGTTCCAGGTTGGGTCTCTCCTTGGACTCTGAGGAAATAGCTTGTCGTTCCCGGTCAAGACAAAGCAGAACGGCGTTCGTTTTTGGAAGCAAAGCCTCACCTTTTTCTTCAGTCAGGACCATCGCCGCCTCAGAATCCGTCAGCATCCATTCGAGCCGTTCCTTGGGAAACATGTGCGAGAGTGGAAGATAAGCACCACCGGCTTTGAGGATGCCCAACAATCCAACGAGCAACGCCTCGGTCCGATCTAGGAAAAGACCTACAAAGGCACCTCGCTTCAACCCTTGCCGCAGCAAATAGTGAGCAAGTCGGTTGGACCGTTGATCCAGTTCAGTGTAGGTTAACACTTGTTCCTCGGCCGACTCATCTTCCGGCGCGGGGATGATCGCGGCAACGGATTCGGGAGAACGGTTCACCTGCTGTTCGAACAGCTGATGGACACACATGTCGCTCGGGTAATCGGCGTCGGTCGCATTTGGTTCGCCAAGGATGGCCTTGCGCTCGGACGGAGACCACAGTGGAAGACGGCTCAGCGATAACGCCACGGTCGAATCGAGTTCGCGGTCAGATTTCTCGAGAGAAACAGCTTTCAAAAACGTTTCAAATTCCCGCAAGCGCACCATCATGATCTCTTCGCTAAACAGATCCTTGTTATACGTGCACTCGAATCGCATGCTGCCTTCGCCCACTAGAAAGTTAAAAAACCATTCGAAGTGATCGAACTTCCGCGCATTCGAGCCGGCCTGAACCTCGAGATCAGGCAGGCCGAGTGACCCGAGGGCAAGGTCCATGTTGAAGACAACGGATACGAGTGGGAGACGGCTTGAATCGCGTGGCGTCTTCAGTTTTTTGACCAAGGTGCCAAAGGTACAATTTCGGTGTTCAAACGCGTCTAGGACCTTGCGTTTGACGACATCCAAATGGCTGAAAAAGCTCGCCTCGGGATCGACCTGGATCCGAACCGGTAACAAGTTCACGGTATGGGCCACGACATCTCGCCCATCCTCCATAGGTTGTCCAGCTTTGGCGATCCCGATGATCACGTCACGCTGACCTGTGATTCTATGCATATAGGCCACAAACGCAGCGTACATCATCATGAAGAGCGTACACCCATGGGCTGATGCCAACTGCTTCAACTCTTCGCCAAGGACAGGATCTAACGCTACTTGTATCCGCGACGCACAATAGGTCTTCACCGGTGGACGCGGTCGATCCGAAGGTACGTCAAGAACGGTTATATTTTCGGAGAGCTGCGCCAACCAATAGGCTTCGTCACGGAGAGCCATGGGTCCCTCTTCCAACCACAATTGCTGCATCACATATGGCCTCAATTGCATCGGCGGCGGCGCATCGTAAGACTGGCCCGAAACCGCCGCGGCATACAGGTCGCACAGATCCTTGAGCAAGGTCCCGCACGAGTATCCGTCACACACGATGTGATGCACGGTCAGAAATAGCAGGTGATGTTCTGAGCCCAACTTAAGGATCTTCGCTTTCACGAGTGGACCTGTAGCTAAATCAAAGGCCTCACTGACTTCTTGGTCGCGTAGGACGGCCAACTTTGCCTGCCGCTCTGTTTTGTCAAAGGTTGAAAGATCGATGGTGGGCAACTCAATGGTCACGTCCGAGAGCACTTCTTGAACCGATTCGTGAGAACGAACCACCGTGCGCAACGCCTCGTGACGTTGTACGAGTGAGTGCACAGCATGGCGCATGCACTCGATGTCTAGATGTCCCGTAAGATCCAAAGCATTCGAAAGATTGTACGAGCAGTTGAGGTCGTTATCGAGGGTGGACGCCAGCCAAATTTCTTCTTGAGACAAGGTCAAAGGGACAGCATCTTGCTCCACCTTCGAGATAGCCTGTGCAATGATGGGTTCCGTCTCGATCTGTCGCGCTTCGGACCTCTCACGGGGGGCGGCGAAAAAGTGAGCTTCCCGCATATCACGGATACTTTCCTCGAGTGCACACAAGACAAATGACAAATCTTCATCGGTGTGGGCCGTGGACAGAAATCCAGCCCGCTCGGTGAGGTGGACTCCTTTCTCCCTAAGGTAAAAGTAGACCAGACGGGCCAGTGGGTTCGTATCGGTTACCGAGAGAACAAACATCGAACCACCGCACATCACTCGCATGGGGGCATCGGTCTTCCGGAATAGCGCATCGATTTCAGTCACGAACTCTGCAGTACGCCGGTTGAGTTCCTCTTGAAGTTGTGGTCCCTGCTCTTTCAGCGCCAACAATTGCGCTCGGGCTGACGCCAGACTGAGCGGGTGACGCACAAACGTGCCGCCGAAGAATGTCACCCCCTTCTCAGGAAACGAATCGTCGCCATACTGCCACGCACCTCCGTCGAAGGCGTCCATAAAGCGGGCCTTCCCCCCTACAGCGGCAAGGGGCAACCCGCCTGATAACACCTTGCCGTAGGCCACCAGATCCGCGTCGACGCCATACCAGCCTTGCGCACCACGCGGGTGTATACGGAAGGCGGTAATGAGTTCGTCGAAAATAAGCGGTACGTCACACGATTGAGTTACTTCGCGCAGGGCATGGATCTCATCATACAAAAGGCGATTGGGCCGAGAAGCGGGAATCGGCTCTACGACAACTCCGGCCAATTCGCGAGCGTGTTTGCGAATGGTATCCAGATGGGTGGGATCGTCATAGTTGAGCACGATGACATTGCTTACGGACGCATTGGGGATACCAGGAGAAATCGGTTGCGAATATTGCTGACCATTGCGTTCCACGCTCCGAACCAACAACTCGTCGGCAATCCCGTGGTAGTCCCCTTCGAACACCGCGATGAGGTCTCTCCCGGTTACGGTGCGGGCAGCGCGGACCGCGGCTGCGACCGCCTCCGACCCAGTGTTCACAAAATTGACCCGCTCAATCTCGGCCACTTCACAGATGAGGTCGGCCGTCTCCTTAGCAAGTGGGGTGAGAAGGCCCAGCGTATACCCTTCGTGCAGTTGTGTTTCCACTGCGTCACGGATAAAATCGGGCGAATGACCAAAGAGGTTGATCCCGAAGCCCATGATCAAGTCTACGTATTCGTTGCCATCCACATCCCAAATTTTCGAGCCAGACGAACGGGTAAACGCAATTTGATACACCATCTCCTTCCACAGGCTTCGAAAGCCAGTGACGGCACGTGGATCGGCGAGCTGTTGTCGCTGGGACTGAGTGAGCCGTTTCGATCCCTCGGTCTTGGATGTATAGCGATCGATCAACGCATCCAGGTGTTTTCGCTGATGCGCGGTTAAGTCAGCATCTTGCTGTGCGTCGAGAGGTTTCCAGGGCCCATGCCCTTTGGACGACAACGTCACGTCCTCGCTGACGGGTCCTTCCTCGGTATGGCTGACAACCGGTGAGGACACCACCCGTACTTCATCTGGAACATCACCGAGCTGGTGGTCGATATAGGCAGCCAACCGGTCCGGGGTCGGCGCTTCGTCAAACAGTTGACGGAAGTTGATCGATACAGAAAATGCCTGTTGAAACGCGGTCGTCGCGCGGGTTAGAAACAGCGAGTCGAACCCCATCTCCAAAAACGAACTGTGGTCGTCCATGTCACTGACTTCGACGCCACTCAAGTCGTAGAGAATCTCCTTGAGCTGTTCCAGGAGCAGGTCTTTGCGGGGCCGATCATCAGACACGTCAGCCACCTCTTCAGCCACGTCAGCCATCGGCTCATAGGACCCTTGCGGTTCGGTATCCAAGGATCCTTGACTCAGTCTGTCACCCGGGCCCTGCGCACCGAGGGCATCGACAAGTCCTTCTCGGGAGGGCAGCCAGTACCGTTTCCGTTCAAACGGATAGGTCGGCAGATTGACTCGGCTCCGCGATGCCCCGCCATGGAAGCGCGTCCAATCCGGCTCGATGCCAGCCAACCAAATTTTTCCCACAGCCTCCATGATCGCGGCATCGCTGGGTCGCGGATCCTTGACGTGCTGCAGCGAACCGATCACTGTCCACATGGATGGCTTCTCTGCGTTCTGTCGAGCTAACGTACACAAGGTCCGCCCTGGCCCAACCTCTAGGAGCAAGAAGTCGTCCTTCTCCTGCAGGGCGCATATACCGTCACTGAATCGCACCCCATGACGCAATTGCTCGGCCCAATACGATGGGTCGATCGCTTGTTCATCACTCAACCATGTCCCTGTAAGCGATGAGATCATGGGGAATTGAGGTGGATTTCGATCTACGCTAGCGACGCATGCCGTAAAAGGAGCAACCGCAGGTTGCATCATGACAGAATGAAACGCGTGAGAAGTATGCAACGGTCTGGCTTGTACGCCATCGGCTTCGAGTTGCGTGGCGAGTTTTGCGATCGATTCCGACGGCCCAGACAGCACACATAGCTGAGGCGTGTTCGAGGCGGCCAAGGTCACATCACCTTCCACATACGCAGAGGCTTCATCCTCCGGGAGACGCACACTCAACATACTTCCGGCTGGTTGGGCCTGCATTAATTTCGCCCGTTCAACGACGACGGTCAAAGCGTCTTCGAGGCTAAACACACCTGCTAGTGCGGCCGCCACAAACTCGCCGATGCTGTGCCCGATCATGGCAGCTGGCTTTACACCCCAGTCCATCCATAGTTGGGCCAAGGCGTACTCGATGAGAAAGAGGGCCGGCTGTGCCATGGCCGTCTGGGTCAAGCGTTCCGTCGCTGCTGCCTCCTCCTCAACAGCAGGAAAGAGGACCGTGCGAATATCCTCGCCCAAGAGCGGCACGAGGAGGTCTGCACATCGATCGACTTCCCGACGAAATACCGATTCATGATCATAGACTTCACGCCCCATGTTCACATGTTGTGCACCCTGACCTGGAAACATGAATGCGATCTGAGTTTTGGGTGTTTCCAAATGCGCGGAAAGAGTTCGTTCGGGATCGCCGACTTCGAAAACCTCAGCTGCATCGGCCAGATTGGGACTCACCAAGATGCGCCGGTGTGGAAAACGCTTGCGCCCTACTTGCAGGGTATAGGCCACATCGGCTAAGCAACTTTCAGATTCCGTGCGGAGATGCGCAGCAAGGTTTCGAGCCATCGCGTCTAGTGCCGTGTCTGTGCGAGCTGATAAGGGAAGCAACTTCCAGGGCCTGGCATCCGGCGACTGGGTCAAAACAGGGGCCTCCTCCAGGAGGATGTGGGCATTGGTTCCGCCAATGCCGAATGAACTGACACCAGCTCTGCGGGGGCTAGTCCCAGCTTCCCATTCTGTCAACGTGTGATTGACGAGAAAAGGGCTATGCTCGAAGTCGATTTCGGGATTGCCTGTTTCGAAATTCAAACTCGGAGGAATCTCGCGTTTCTTCAACGATAGAGCCGTTTTGATAATCCCAGCTACGCCAGCTCCCGCATCAAGGTGACCGATATTGGTCTTGACCGATCCGATGCGGCAAAAACCCCGCCGGTCGGTGCTCTTGCGAAAAGCGTTGGTCAAAGCGGCGATCTCGATGGGATCGCCCAAGGTGGTTCCCGTGCCATGCGTCTCGATATAGCTTATCGTGTCGGCCTCGACCTCCGCCATGGCCTGTGCCTCCGCAATGACAGAGGCTTGACCCGCCACACTCGGGGCTGTGAATCCGATCTTTGAGGCTCCATCATTGTTGATCGCACTTCCAATGATCATCGCATAGATGGCATCCCCATCGCGCAATGCCTCCTCTGCGGGCTTGAGCAAAATCATACCCACACCATTGCCAACGACACAGCCTCTCGCATTGGCGTCGAATGCCCGGACGCAACCGTCCGGAGATAGGATACCTCCGTCGACATAGGCATAACCGGCCTTCATCGGAACCTGAATACGGACACCACCTACCAGGGCCATCTCTGACTCGCCATTCAGCAGACTTTGGCAAGCGAGATGTGTCGCCACCCCAGATGTCGAACAGGCCAATTGAAGGTTAATACTCGGCCCTGTGAGGTCCAACTTGTAGGATACGCGTGTGGCAGGAAAGTCTTTTTCGCTGGCTAAGGTTGCTTGATAAAGTGCACCGCTGGCCATGAGGTCGCGGTAGGTTGAAACGTTGCGCAGAAAATACGTATTGCGTGCGACCCCGCCGAAGACCCCAATCGGTCCGGTATACCGTTCTGAATCGTACCCCGCATCTTCTAAGGTATTCCACGCACACTCTAGGAAGAGTCGATGTTGCGGATCCAACAACTCGGCTTCCTTTGGTGTGAATCCAAAAAACTCCGCATCAAAACAGTCCGCACCCTCCAAAGGCGCCCCGGCGTTAACGTAGTTGGGCTGGTTCAAAACCTCGGGATCCACGCCGGACTCGACAAGCTCCTCAGGCGTAAACGGCCGGATTGATTCCACTCCGTTTCGGAGATTCCGCCAAAATTCATGAAGGTTGTCGGCACCGGGAAATCGGCCGGCCATACCGATCACAGCGATCAAATCACGTGGTTCTTGTTCAGCGTTCTGGTTCACATTTCCTCGTATCGATACAGGCCTCTTTGCCCGTTGGAGAAACAATTCACATCGGAATCATTCCTGTATTCAATTGGGCTACGTTTCTCGTGACATAGTGAAGCTTGTCCCCCATGGAAGGCGAGAAAGATTAGAAGCATGAAAGCGTAATTTTTTAAGCACCAAGGAACCCTGTTCGCTGATTGAGTTGGATTGACGTACCTGGCTGAAGTTATAGGTATCAAAAAAAGCAATCAAGGCTACTTTCTTGTCCCGCTGCTTGAAAATGTACAGCGATTTCACGTGCGACGGTACCTCCCATACAATACCCACCTAAGTAATACGGGTCAATCGGCTGCTTCGCCAGGATTTCTTCAAGATAACACGTTGCCATGTCCTCAATCGTCATGAGGATTGAACAAATTCGAGAATCGACTACGTCTGAAATGCGCGCCAAAAAACACGCCGTATTCGCCTCTGAAGTACTGTCTTATAATACGGACCGTCTCGATAGTACTGTACTTCTCGCCATTTCCATAGGATCGACCAAACAAACTTGTTCCAGTCAGATGTCGACATGGTTGCGTCTAACAGGTCGGAGTTGAAGGACAACTGAACGTAATCGCCGTCGTGGAGTTGAAACGCCGATCGCAAATGTGTATCGGAATAAATTTCAAAAATATGTGCGGGACAACTACCCATCCACCGATTGACAATCACTGGCCATCCGTTTAGCGAAGCACTCCAGAAATAGTGGTACTTACCATTCGAAAAAATGGCCTTTCCCCTGTCAAGCCATATTGGCGAATGACAACTCAGATTAAGAGATCCAGGCACGATCGATTTCTCCAACAGCGCTGAGAGTTGGTGGAGATCATCCTGACGTTCTCGTGAAGCGTTCCCGCGGCCTGGCACGACCCTAGCCTGAAGGTCAACTGTGTCCATTTGTCACACTAGACCAGCTATAGAATAGATGGAAATACAAAGGACAAAAATCGTGAATGGAGTTTCTACCCGGTTCTCTGAGGATGGATGGTTCGGCATCAGCCAGAACAGAAAAAGAGGCGCCGATTCCTGTTACTGGGATCATCATGTGAGGCATCTCGAATTTTCTGTACGGTACCGTATTTCTGTCTCAGATAAGCCACTTGTTCCTCCTGTTGAACAGGGGTACCATTGGATTCAAAGAGAAGATGATCTGCAACGCGATAGGCATAATCAACGACTTCATGCCAGTTTATGATCCACATGCATATGGAGAGCAAGAAGGCGACATCTGTTTTCGAATCCTGCAAGAAGTTGTCAAGCAGTTCTAAGTTCTCCTGTTCCAAATCGAACACGAAGAAGCTTAGATTGTGTGTTTGTTGAAGAATTCGAACTCGGTTGGCAGCATTGATCATGCGGTAATCATAGTCTATGCCAATACCGTGTTTGATGATGGGTCCGAGATGAAACAACATGCCACCCTGATTGCACCCGATATCTAAGACCCTCGCATCTGTGAAGTCAAACGGCACGTCCACCAATCGTTCCGCCGGATTGCGTTGACCTTCAAAAACTCTGCCTTCTAATTCTATCGTATGGTACGCGCTCTCGAACCGACTTGCCGAATATCGTGAGCCACTTTGTTTGGTATAGTTAAGTAAGTTCAATACCTTTCGCGTGTCGCGACTCATACCATCCAAGTCTGCCGGGGTTAGGTCATAGGTATTGCCCACCTGTTCACTGGGTCTATGTCTCGTAGACCGGCTAAGTTGCAATCCAAGAGGTGTTAGTGTCTTGTTTACGATAGATCCAAGTCCCATGGTGTTCCCCTTGTAAGACGTACATGTTACCGATCTGCAACCCTCTATGGGATGACCATCCATACCTTTGCTGCAAATGGGAATGTGTTACGAAACGATTCAGAAACATCCTCGGCCGCAACAAAACAGACTTAAAGTTGCAACTAGGATAACGTTTTGTCAATACCGTCGTTGTAGAATATGCCCGGGCCCTACAAGCCTGGTTTATTACAAGCCTGCACAAAGGTCACCCATGCCGTACTGATCAAGGGTTACTAATGCGCAAATTTAGGGGGGACATCGGAGGAGTCCCTGAGAATGGCAAACCAGTGTGAAACAGCTCGTGAAATCCCGAGGATCCGAAATCTGTAATATAGGGCATCTTGGTCGGCTTTTCGTACTGCAGGACCTTATCAGGAAAGACATCATAGATCGTGATCCCACTTCCTCGAATCATCCCACCATACCTAGCCACACACGGAACCGACAAATAATACGTATCGTTATCTTCATCGTCATCTACATCTTGCCAGTTGATCATAAAACGGTGCATGTGCCCACTCATCTCGGCGAAGACACCGTAGTCATCGTATAGCTGACGCAATTCCGGACCACCCTCCCGAATATACCAACCTCTCAATGCCGGCTCATTCACATGGCTCGTCACATGTGTAAGCGTGATGATGAGATTCCCTTTGGCTTGTGCAATCTGCATTTGCTGCTCAATCCAAACCAATTGCGCCTCGGTAAGGTTTCCATTGTGCTCCCAACCATCTACATCGTTGGCAGGCGTTGAACTAAACGCGATGAAGGTGATCCCATTCGTCTCAAACACATAGTCCAACTCGGGTCGAATATACTCCTGATATTTAAAGTGCGCATCATGATTGCCAACAATCGTGAAGTAGGGCGCATCGAGATTATCCATTTCCGCCAGCCACACAGGATAGAGTTCATCTGCTCGCGCAGCCATTTCGGATGGCTCTAGGCCTTCACTTGAAATGAGGTCACCGACAAAGATCACAAACTCAGGTTCCAGGTCGTTGATCTCTGGCACAACAGTCCCTAATTCGCTGTGAATCGTCCCTTGATTTACCACAGCGGAAGGATCAATTTGTGTATCTCCGACAACGACAAATCGAAACAAGGCATCGGGGGGCAACTCTGGACGCACGGGAGGCACTGTAATGCCGGGAGGTTGAACAGTCCCCACGTAAACATCGTCGAAAACAAATTCTGTGTCCTCGGGAGGCGCAGTTACGGGTCGGGACGCCCAGACCGCTAGTTCAACATCGCCAAGATTGTCTAGGCCTTCAGCCATTTCCAACTCGGCAAAAACACACTCCCCTTCAAGATAGACATCAAACGTTCGAGAGGAGAGATCCAGCCGACAGCTCAGTTGCTGCCAAGTATCAGTCGGAATTTCAAGGCTCTCACCCGAATAGGGCTCGACTTCGCGATTGTAGATACGTGAATTTCCCACTCTTTTCCCTCGACTCGTCCGCAGGGAAAATACTTGGTTGAAAACCGTACCACCTTCCGCCTTGCCGACGCCAACCGCGCCAATCATGAAGGATCCTTTACGTAGCTCAAAAATGATGGAACGCTTGGTTGTAGGCGTACGCAAATACACATCGAACCACACATCGGGTCCGGGATTGTCAAAGTCGAACGCTACTTCACTAGGCAAAAGGGTACGACTCGCAACTTCTATGTTCCCAAAGGCATCTGCCGGCAAGGATGGAACGGGTGTGACTTGTATAGCCAAACTACCGGCAAACGCTTCATCCGTAGCCAACGACCCAATGCTGCTCCAACCGTTGCCAGGAGGCTGACCTAAGACACCCCCCTCGAATCCGTCCTCCCACATCTGCGTTTCGAGATCGTTGGGAACAAAATGAGTTCCGTTTACGGTAAACTCCCCACTGTTCGGTCCACCGCTCCACCAATTTACAAGAAACTCCAAATCCCCGCTCGCATAACCACGTTCAATTCCGTTCACATCCCCGGAAGACCCCTGCAAGCTCGTCATGACATCGGCGCTATAATCCACCGAGGCAACGAGAAGATCCGTGGCACGCGGCGTCAGAGAAAACCAATCAGTATTGTTGTCATACTGCCATGCCGTTCCATTGTACCTCACCCCAATGAAGTGATCGCTGTTATCCCTATGAGGTGGGTTCGAGGAAAGCCGAGTGTGTACACTCTCCTCCGTGTAGAGAATGTATCCCGTGCCTGAGGCACCATCGGCCACAGCAATCCCAAAATTGATCGGGGTTACATCGATTCCCTCATGGACCGCCGCAGATAAAAAGGTTCCGTTTACGGTAAACTCCCCACTATTCAGAGCGCCCTTCCACCAATTCGCGACAAACACCAAGTCTCCCGTCAAGTAGCCGCTATTAATTCCGTTCACACCCCCTGAAGAACCTTGCAAACTCGTGATGACATCTGCGCTATAATCCACTGTGGCGATGAGCACATCCGTCACGCTCGGAACAAAGAAGAACCAGTCAGAATTATTGTTATACTGCCAACCGTTTCCATCGTGTCGTACCCCAATGAAGTGTTCGCTATTGTCTCTGTGAGGTGAGTTCGAAGAGAACCGTGTATGCACACTCTCCTCACTATAGAGAATGTACCCAGTCCCGGTAGCATCATCCTGCACAGCCACACCGAAGTTAACTGGGGTGATATCGATCAACGCGCTAGCCACACCGACCCGGCCCACCAGAAACAAACCACTTAATAAGCCAATACAGCCACCTGGAGCATTGGCGCTCTTCAACAAAGACATATGTTTATACTCCAAACGGACTATATTTTCAAGGTAATGGACATGCGTAGCTAGACGCAATTTAAACAAATCTAGATATACCAACTATAACACAACATCATGGGTGGCGGAAGAAAAAAGCTGAATAATTCGTGGAGCAGAGAAAAAGACTGTAAATACAATGCTAAACTCTTCCACAAGTAGGGTCCCCTACCTACACGAACAACCAAAACATGGTGGCCTATGGTCAGCGCCCACTTCCCTATTTTCTTGTGAATTCTCATGATCAAGACTCCGAATTGGGCGTTTTCTCTCTACCGGTCTATCACCTAGCGCAAGGCGCTGACAGTCCAACTATGAAAACTTAATAAATGTTGTAAGTTATCGTGAATAGTTCCGACTTTACGGGGCTCGTCGATATAAGAAGTAAGGCTCCGCAAGCCGTTTACTTTGTCAGCAGGAACGTTAAGCGTGTTGGAACAGAATCACTTTTTGATTGCAAGGTTCTTTGTCACTTGCTAGAGTAGATATCCAGCACCAAGGAGATAATTAAGAACTAACGGGAAGAATTACGGGAAGAATTATGGGTATTAGATTAGCAACAAAAGTGGCGGGCTATGTGTTTGGAGTAGCTGGGTATGTATGTTTTACGATGTCGGCATGGAGTGCAGGTTTAGACAAGCATGGCGACGGTATGAGTGACGTTTGGCAGAAAAACTACGATATTCTTTCGACCGAACTAATGGATGACCCAGACGGAGACGGAGAGACGAATCTTGAAGAGGCCAGGGCTGGGACCGATCCACGCAATGAGAACTCCCATTCGCAGGTTAACTATCAGGCCTGGGATGGCTCCGGCCCTCTTATGCTGGAATGGGAGGGTATCGACCTCAAGCGGTATAGTGTTCAAGCCGCGGATACTGCTGGGACGTCAAACTGGAATGATGTGAGTTCCACCATGAGTGGAACAGGATCTTCGCTCACACATCCCCACGACCTTTCGGCTGCCGGTGGTTTCCTGCGAATCCGGCACTTGGACGACCTAGATAATGATTCGGACAAGCTTTACGACTGGGAGGAATCGCTTCTTGGCTCCGATCCCGGAGACCCGGACACGGATAACGATGGCTTGCAAGATGGCGACGAAGTGCTCGGTGGTTCCGATGTTGACGACTCGGATACAGATAACGACGGGTTGGACGATGGTGACGATGACGATCCATTGATTCACGAACTTTTCCCCGGCCATCCGATCATGTCAACAGACCTGAACATAACGGATTCTGGATGGTCTTTTAATAATGGTTCCGATGCCCCGGAAGGAGCTTATCAAACGACGTTGAAAATTGGGGTCAGTTCTCGTACGGCGACCATCAATCTTGGCCGTACCCTCGTACCTGGGACCTATAAGATCTTCGTCAAAGCAATCGACTATGGAAAACACAGTCAGATTGACTTTAGTCTTGGCGGTGGGACCGCCAGTGTCGTGACCGATGACAGAGACTCAAACCGATATTGGAGCGATGGCGTACCCATCAATGTCACCACCCCAACCGACACGATTACTTTAACTATTGTGAAGATTCCGAGAGATCCCGAAATCGAACCCAAAATACTGCTCCGTGGGTTGCTGATTTCCCCAGATCAAGACGTGACTGTCCAAACTGAGGACGTTGCAGTGAAACTCACCATTCCCGACCCGGAAGACTATGACACCAGCCCACCGAACAAAGGCAACCTCTTGGAGAACAGCAGCTTCGAAGTCGGCGTAGGCCACGCTTGGGGTTTCAGCAGTGGGGATTGGCCGGAGAATCGCAGAAACTTCACCATTCGTGACGCGCGAGATACCACCGTCGGCTTTCATGGCGATTCCAGCATGAAGCTTCCCCTAAGCGGTCAGGCTGGGGCCATCACGCTGATCTCAAAACCCTATCGGTTTAAGCCCAACAAGGAATACACCGTATCTGCTTATGTCCGTAGCAGCGAAGGGACCCCAGAGGTCACGTTTGGCTTTTACAGTACGTATGTTCCACCAGGCGGGTTTCCACTTTTGGATGAAGATGAATTTACGACCACAGATCGGGCCTCTACGAATTGGGTGCGAGTCAGTGTGAAGGCGCGTATGCTCGAATACCCGACGAGCGACTATCAGCTCAAGTTTCGCTCCTACGGACCGGGTTTTTTGTGGATAGATGCGATCCAGATTGAGGAAGGCGACATGAGCCCTTACGCCCCAAAGAATCACCTCGAGGTTGGGATCGACACAGAAGCACCGAGCCATATCTTCCATGAAGGCGACACGTTGGAAATGCTGCTACACACGTATCGAACGGGATTCGAAACGGAGCACGGGATCAAAAAAGGCTATGCTTCTGGCGATCTGACATTTCTAGCAGACTGGTGGAATGGCGGGCCAGATGATGGGGAGTTCACAGTGGAAGGGACATCGTTCACACCACTCATCCCCCTCGTCGATGTTCCACCGATCAACCTGGGCATTGCGGTAGATGATAACATCACAGGAACCGGGTACATCCTCTACAGTGAGGAAAATGTGCATACTCGTTTCGCCGATAATCCGACCAGCTCCAACAACAGTGACCATTTCATGGTCGTTCGGTACAATGATGACCAATGGGAGTACAATAATAACGTAGATTGGATCCCCTTCACCCCTGAGCCCACGGATCTTTTGTTGGCGACTGCCAATTTCGACACTGACGTCATGACGAGCCTGGAAGGGACCTCGGGAGATGTGAATGGGATTGAATCCGGCTATGCCTCCGGAGACTTAACTTTCCTCGCGGATTGGTGGGATGGCGGACCCAACAATGGGGAGTTCACAGTGAACGGCACTCAGTTTCAGCGAACGATTGTCCCGATCGATGTCACGCCGATTAAGCGTGGGATTGGTGTGGATGACAGTGCCTCGGGAACCGGGTACATCCTTTACAGCGAGGAGGTTGTGCGTGACCGCATCACGTCAAATAAACCCTTGTTCAACAACAGTTACCATTTCCTCGCCGTACAGCATGACGGTACGAAATGGACCTATTTCAACGATTCCGGGTCGTTCGAGTTTACCCCTCGCCCCTCGGACATCTTGATTGCTGCAGTCGATTTCAGTAACGACACAATCACAGGCCTCCTGCCTGACTCACCCGAGGGATCCACCGTTGGATATGAGATCTACGACCATATGAATCGGGTCATGACCTCCGGAACAACCACCATAAGTGACACGGTCGGTGCATCCACAGAAACCATTACTTTACCGTCCGAGCGTGGGTTTCTGAGAGCCTATGCCTGGGTCGTAGGAGAAGACGGCACGGAAGATGAGTTGACCTACTCCGTGGTCCCTCCTCCGCATCAACCAGGTGAAATTATTCACGCGGTTAACGCAGGCGGAGCCCGTTATGTCGCCCGGGATGGCACGGTCTTTGAAGCCGACACCTTCTTTACTGGCGGCACAACGAAGGACACGACGAGTACGATTACTAATACGATGGACGATGTCCTCTATCAAAGCGAACGCAACGGTGGGTTTTCCTATGATTTTCCGGTCGACAATGGTACGTATTTTGTGAAGCTCTACTGTGCTGAGATTACCTATAACGCGACCGGGCAACGCCAGTTCGACGTCCTGATTGAGGGCACGGAGGTGGTCAGCGATCTGGATTTATACGCGGAACTAGGAACTGACGACAGGGCCTACTCGGTCGAATTCCAGACCACGGTGAGTGACGGGGAACTTACTATCACCGTGAATTCTGATATCGACAAGGCAACCATCGGTGCCATCAAGGTCACAACCTTGGGGGACCATTTGAATCCGTTCAATGCCCTGCTTGGGTGTCATGCGCACCACACCGATTTCCAGCTCGAGGCTCTTCAGCGGTTGGGCTTTCGATGGAACCGGGGTTCAAGCCCAATATCCTGGTTTCGATGGAGTGCAACCGAATCACCCGAAGGAGTCTTCACGTGGCGTGATGAGTGGGTCGAGAGGGCCAAAAACTACGGTATCAAAATGGTGGGAACCCTTGGGGATGGCGTTCCAGCCTGGGCTCGACGGACCTATTTCGAACTGACGAATATAAGCGGCAGTGGCTTTCAAGTGGGCGAGACAGTCACAAGCCCCACTGCATCTGGCGAGGTCACCGTGGTGCTCACAGCTGCTGACTACACAGGGGACGCTTTGCAACTAATCGACGCAGAGAGTTTTTCTTTAGGAGACGACATCGTTGGCTCCATATCTGGAACAACAGCCACGATCGATTCCAAGCCAAGCACCGAAACCCCAGCACTAGACAAATGGGAAACATTCATCGAAACAGTTGTGAGTCATTATGATGGAGAGATCTTCCATTGGGAGATTTACAATGAGCCGGACAAGGAAGAGAATACCATTCCAAACGATGAATTCTACACCGAACTTTTGGAGCGGGCTGCAGAGAAAGTCCATGGCGTGGGCGAGCAGCACCGTGTGGTGGGGGTTGGTGGCGTAGGTAGCTTCCATTGGATCGAAGCCACGGTTCAAAACCTTGGACCGGCCTGGGAAACGGTGATGGACGCAGCGAGTGCCCATGTATATCCGGGCAATGCAGGCCGAGCCAAAGTGATTCGGAACAGGGTCATCACCCCCTACGGATTGCCCATGTGGAATACGGAATCCGCCCGCTTTTGTTTGGGTTCTTTTGCCGGAGTCAATGCAAATTTCCAAGTGCCGGGTGAGGCCTTTTTTGGACCGATCGACAGCGATCGATTTTACGACGGCCTGATCGAGGATCCAGGAAAAGTGGGACGCAACTTCATTTCCACGATTGGTTACGGATTCAGCAAACTCTTCTACTACGATGGGCGCCAGCGTGGCACGCAGGACAATTTTGCAACCGAACCAACGGTTTTTGAATTCAACGACTCGATCAAAATGAAGGGAGTTACATTGTCGATTTTGGCACATCTCTTCGATTACAGTGTCGGTTTAGAAGAGATCATTTTCTCTGATACCGACGTGAAGGGGTTTCTATTCCAACGCGGCACAACCGCCTTGGCGGGACTCTATAGTGAGTCAGTCTCAACCCCGAAGCTCATTGATCTTTCTGGAGACCTTTCACCAAGCGATGTAAAGGTCTATGGATATATGGGCAATGAGATCTCCCTCAGCAGCGTCGTCATCAATGCCAGCCAAAGCCCAACCTATGTCGAAGGTCAGGGCCTAACGGTGGATGAACTCCGTACCGCACTGGTGAACGCCACCGTATCGGATGGTGCGGACAACACGCCGCCAAATCTGGTGATCACAGTCGCCCCACGCGGTCCGACTTCGAATACGAATCCAAGGCTTCGCTGGATTGCAATGGATGAGATTTCTCGCCCAACCGCAGCTGAACCTCGCGCGATCGAATTTCGGTACCAACTGGTGGGAGTTGATGATGATTGGGTCGATTGGTCCGCTACCACCTACCGGGAATATAACAACGTAGCCATCGGAAGTTACGACTTCCAAGTTCAGGCTCGAGACGAAGCAGGCAACCTTAGTCCAATCGTTACACGGAACGTCATGATCGTGCCAGAGGTAGGATTGTAACGAACCAAGTACGTCTTCTCCATGGCTCTCACAGTGGCGGATCTGTTCGCACAGAATCTCTTGTGAGAGCCTGGCAGAAAATGATGTGAAAATGTTATTTGGACTGGACACATCTATGCCACCGGTGTATACTTCTCGACTGCTCGGCGATCGAAATCTGTCATTAAATTTTCTTTCTTATGCATATTCGTTCTTTTAGACGTTCGTTGTTGGTACCAGCGGCTATCTTCATCTTGGCAATCACAGATGCAAGTCTAATGCCAATGGCATGGGGCGCTGGCCTGGACACGGACGGGGACGGCATGAGCGACGTTTGGCAGAGGACCTACAACATTTTTTCGTCTGATGCACTGGATGATCCAGATGGGGACGGAGATAACAACCTACAAGAGGCCAAGGCCGGGACCAATCCGCACGACAAGACCTCTCATTCTCGAGTAACGATACGACCCTGGACGGACGGTCCGCTGATGCTGGAGTGGGAGGGGGTCGATCGCAAGCGATACAATGTTCAAGCAGCAAATCCTGGTGCTACAACCTGGAGTAATGTGAGCCCTATCATCGATGGAGAAGGGGCCAATCTGTCCTTTCCCCAACCCTTGGTCGGTGCCAGCGGCTTTTTGCGCGTGGGACACTCTGAGGATTTGGATGCCGATTTGGACAATCTTTATGATTGGGAAGAAGCGCTCCTGGGCTCCGATCCTGAGGACTCAGATACGGATCACGATGGCCGTCCCGATGCCACGGATGACGACCCATTGAAACATACCCTTGGTGTCGGCCTTCCAGTGATGTCAAGCCATCTGAATGTAACAGGACCTGGGTGGTCGTTTAACAATGGCTCGGATGCCCCGGAAGGAGCCTATTTGGCCTTGATGGATGCGGGGATTACCTCTCGTACAGCCGTCATTGATCTTGGCTATACCCTCGCACCAGGTAGATATTACGTTTTTATCAAGGTGATCGATTATGACAAACACACACGAATCGACATCAGTCTTGGCGGTGGCACAGGCAGTCTCACAACCAATGATCGAGACCCAAACCGATACTGGACAGAAAGCCTGGCCATCGACGTCGTTTCTCCGACGGACACGATTACCTTGACTTTTGTGAAGCTCAACCCAGCTTCTTCATTTACCAAATTGTTGTTTCGGGGACTGATGATCTCACCGGATCAGGATATCACAATCCAAACCGACGACGTCGCCGTAAAGCTCACCTTGCCCTCGACTGAGGAATATGACGATAGTCCACCGGTCAAAGGCAACCTGTTGGAGAACAGCAGCTTCGAAGTTGGTGTGGGCCATGGATGGGGCCTCAGCAGCGGGGATTGGCCCGAGAGCCGAAGAAACCTCAGCATTCGCGGCGCATGTGATACGAACGACAGCTTTCATGGCAACGCCAGCATCAAACTCCCCCTGAGTGGTCAGGCAGGGGCCATCACCCTGATCTCAAAATCCTATCGATTTAAACCCAACAAAGAATACACCTTGTCCGCCTATGTCCGCAGTAGTGGGGAACGAAAGGTGACCTTTGGTTTCTATAACACCTTTGATACTCCAGCCGGGTTTCCGAAGTTGAATGACGACGACTTCACGACCCAACAGATCTCTTCGTCGACATGGGAACGAATCAGTTTTAAGGCCCGGATGCTAGAGTACCCGACCAGCGACTACCTCATTAAGTTTCGCGCCCATGGATCTGGTTTTCTATGGATCGACGCGATCCAGATTGAAGAAGGTGATGTAAGCCCCTATGCCCCAAAGAACAACCTTGAGCTTGGGATCGACACAGAAGCACCAGGTCACATCTTCCATGAAGGCGACGCCTTAGAGATGCAACTTCACACTTATCGAGACAAAGAAGAACCGGCCGCTTCCACGGTTGGATATGAGATTTATGATTATCTCAATCGGGTTGTGGGAGCCGGCACGACCTCCATAACGAACACAGCCGGAAGATCTACGGCCACTGTTTCTTTGCCCTCCCTGCGTGGGTTTTTGCGATGCTACGCCTGGGTGGTCGGAGAAGACGGCACAGAGGACGAGTTGAGTTACTCTCTGCTCCCACCTCCACAACAACCAGGCCATACCATCCATTGCGTCAACACTGGGGGAGCCCGTTATGTAGCTCGGGATGGCACCGTCTTTGAGGCCGATACCTACTTTACGGGTGGTGGAACTGCCGAGACGACTCGTCTCATGACAAATACAATGGACGATTTCCTCTATCAGAGTGAACGAAACGGTAGCTTCTCCTACGCACTTCCAGTGACCAATGGCTCGTATTTTGTGAAGCTCTACTTTGCAGAAATTTCCTATGCAGCTCCGGGGCAACGTCAATTCGATCTTTTCCTTGAAGACACCGAAGTGATCAGCGACCTGGATTTGGTTGCGACGTCGGGAACCAACGATCGGGCCTACACAGTCGAACTCAAGACCACGGTGAGTGATGGCTTTCTCGATATCAATGTGAATGCAGATATCGACCAGGCGAAAATCAGCGCAATCAAGATTACAACCTTGGGAGATCTGTTTAGTCCGTTCAACTCCCTCCTCGGCTGCCATGCACACCACACGGGGTTTCAATTAGAAGCTCTGCAGCGGTTAGGCTTCCGATGGAACCACGTCTACAGTCCAGCTTCCTGGTGCCGATGGAGTATCGCGGAACCATCTGAGGGTGACTACAATTGGTTTGACAGCTTTGTCGACCGTGCCGCAGAACGTGACATCTTGATGTTGGCCAATATCGGTGACTCGACCCCTGCCTGGGCCAGACGAACCTATTTCACCGTGACAAACCTCACAGGCACGGGCTTCGTGGTGGGAGAAACCCTTGCAAGTTCCAACGCGTCCGCAGAAATCTCCATCGTCCTGACCGATGAGGATGTCACAGGACATGCTCTGCAACTACTTGGCTCCCAACCCTTTGCCAACGGCCAAGCTGTGACCGGCACTTTGTCAGGCACCACAGCGACGATCAACTCATCCCGATCGATTGGGAGCCCCGCCCTCGACAAATGGGAGAACTTTGTAGAGACCGTTGTCCGGCACTATGACGGCCGCATTCATCACTGGGAGATCTGGAATGAACCGATTCATGTCCCGAAGCAAATCCCTAATGTTGCGTTCTACGCCGAACTCGTGAAGCGAGCCGCAATCAAGATTCATGAAGTTAGTGAGCAGCAGCGTGTGGTCGTGATGGGCGCTTCTCAACAAGGCGATTGGTTTGAAACCATCATTGACCTATATGGGGACTCCTGGAAATCATTTATCGACTTTGGAAGCACACATAGTTACCCAGGAAACGAACCTCGCATCAAACTGTTACACGATCGCATCATCGTGCCGCATAGGGTCCCGATGTGGAACACAGAAACTGGAAGGTTCAATCTCGGGTCCGTCGTCGGCGTTAATGCTAACTTTCGTGCTCCAGGTGAAGCCTTTTTTGGGCCGATCGATAGTGATCGGTTTTTCGACGGGTTACTCGTGGATGCTGGAAAAGTGGGCCGCAATTTTGTGAGCTCTATCGGATATCGACTCACAAAATACTTTTACTACGACGGTCGGTTACGAGGGACGCAAGACAACCATATCACTCAACCATCCATGTTTGAATATAATGATTCCATCAGAATGAAGGGAATCACACTAAGTATGTTAGGCCATTTTTTGGACTATAGTTCCGGCTCGGCCGAAATCATCCTGTCCGACCCCAAAGCAAAGGCTTTCTTGTTTGAGCGAGGAGAAGAGGCTTTAGTGGGTCTCTACACGGAGAAAGTGTCCTCACCAAAAACAATCGATCTATCTGCCGATCTTTCTGCAGAAGACATAAAAGTCTATGGACTCATGGGAAACCAACGGTTCCTCACGAGTCCAACGATCCAATTCAGCCAAAGCCCACTCATCATCGAAGGCCAAGGGTTGACAGTCGCGGAGTTGCAGACAGCCTTCGAGAATGGCATCATTGCAGACGTACCCGACACCGATGCACCGAATCTGTCGATCACAGTTGCCCCTCGCGGGCCCACGCCGAACAACAACCTTCGTCTTCGCTGGATTGCAATCGATGAAATTTCCCGGCCGGATTTTGCAGACCCTCGAGAGATCGAATTTCGGCATCAACTTATCGGTCTCGATGACGAATGGTCAACCTGGTCTGCGCAAACCTACAAAGAGTATTCCAACGTTCCTTTCGGAAACTACACCCTCCAGGTCGAAGCTCGTGACGCAGCTGGAAATCTCAGCTTGGCCAGTCGCGATATCACGCTCACACCCTAATACCACAACCTGAACTTCCTTTCCTTCTTCTCCACAAGGAAGTAACGTGTGTTGATCGTGGTAGGTGCCAACATGAAAACCATTTTCGTTACTGGATTGGGCCGTTCTGGCACATCTTTTCTAGCACATGTGCTACAACACCTTGAAGATGTTCAGGTCGCTCACGAGCATATTGGGGACCGCGACTATTGGCTTCTTAGCTGGTACCTCGGTGCTGACTATACCCAAACCTATTTGCACTTGCGAAAAACGGAGATAGAAGATTCGGCAGATAGCCAGTGGTTCATTGATGTGAATAGTTATCTGCAACACTCTGTGGATGACTTGCGCACTGTCTTTAAGCCTTCCGAGATCTTTCACCTGGTGCGAAATCCGAAACATGTTGTCCGGTCGATTTACCTCAGACGAAGTGACTACAACATGGATATTGTTCCAAAGACAAAAAAGGATATCGAGACGTGGCTTGCCAGTGACAAGTTCACGCGTATTTGTATGAATTGGACCATGACCACCGAACAACTGCTGGCCCAAGAAACGAACTTAATCCTCTTTGAACGCCTCCTAAGCGAAGAGGGCTACTTCGAAGAAAAACTACTCCGCCCATTCGGATTTACCATGAACCCATCTTTGTCGACGGCCTTGAAATCACGAAAGGTGAATCGAACAAGAAATTCTCTGTACAGGTGGTTATATGCCCGATGGAAACAGAAAAATTTCGTTCGTGAAAAAATGCCGCCCTATGAGGAATGGGAAACAGGAAACAAACGCACGTTACTTGAGATTTGCGGACCAACCATGGAAAAGATAGGTTATCCCATAGAGGACTAAACAACTGGGGCGGATACCCCCTACCCTATAGACACAGATTGTTTTTTGGAACCTATTGATGCACTTCATCGATCACCCACATTTCGTATCGAAGTCCGTTTATGAAGATGCGATCGCCCACATGCTTACCATTCTGAGCAGCTACGAGGGAGTCCATACCATTTTCCAAATCGGTGGCATCACGTCACCAGGCATTTCCGATATCGACCTCCTGGTCGTGTTTGAGGATAACCACCCGTGTCAACACAACCCCAAAGAAACACTCCCGGCTGAGGCTAGATATCTGTTTACTCATGGGCTCTATGGTGTTTCCAAGCAAGATTTTATAAAGGCTCAAGAGTTCACTTTTTTTCACAATTATCAACGATTACGGGGGCCTGACCTTCAGACTTCCAACCCACGTCATTCGGAAATAGACGTCTCAGAGCTCAAAATCCAAACTGCGTTGGAATATATGATTACGATGTTCATATACATGACGATCGAACGGACCTATGGAATTTCCAAGCTTCGCAACTTGCTCCTTCATGCCAAAGCCATTCTCTATGACCTCGAATTTCTTCAAATCTCTTCGGGGCCCCTTTATGATCACGTGCATCAGTTGATTGAATGGCGATCAACCTGGTTTTCGAAGCCACCACAAAAACAGACAGTGGCCAATTGGATCACGGATTTTTATCAAGAACTTGGTCTTTTTTTAGAGAGAAGGCTCAACGAATACACGTTCCATTATCCCGATACACAAGGCGGTTCCGTCGCGGCCAATATAAAGATCAAACCCGGGGAAGCTGTGACACATCATCATACAGGTTGGGTTTTTCCAGCCACATTTGCTCGACTAGGTCGGAAGTACTTCAACCTTCAACACCGGTTTAACTATTTCGAATTTTTTTTCCCACTTACAGAAAATGACCTCATTCCAGACGTTATTGCGCGCAAATTTTCGTTCGTACAATCCATGAAGGATTACAATCGGGTCCACCTACCCCACTTCATGCCAACGGCGTCTCGTATTCTGCTATGACCTCCAAGGAAAAAGTCGTCTGGCAAAGCAAGTCGCATACTCTGGCCGACGCGGTTTCTCAGAATCACCTCCCTGCCACAGCTGCCGGAGGAGTTGCCTATGAGTTTTACGCAGCCAAGGCGTTGGCTGAGGCGTTTGACTTTGAATTCGATAGCAAAGCGGTCCTTGAACCGAACATGAACAAACTTGTGCACTGGTTCAACCTACGCTCACGCAACACGAAAGGAGATGTCCGGTTTCGGGATGCCTACACCCTTGTAATGGGTCCGACCGGAAGATGCGCACACCAAGAGATAGGACTGATCCATCACCTTGATCAAACGTTGAGGACCACTTCGCGATATTACCAGTGGTATTTCCGTCGGTTAGAGAATCGACTAAAAGGATTGGACTTGGTTGTGACTGTATCCAAATATTGGGAACAAGAGTTGCTAAGACTAGATTGTCGTCAGTGCAAGGTCATTTACAATTCTTTCAACTCGGACGAGTTTACATTCACGTCGAAAGAAATCGATGAATTCATCAGCGAATTTTGCCTTGATACGGATAAACCGATTGTTTATATCGGCAATGCAGAAATCCAAAAAGGGGTGCTCGACGTGTATGAAGCGCTCAAGGATTTTCCTTATACGCTCGTGATGACAGGACCCATGCGGGAAAAAATTCAGATTCCGGTTGTGCACTTGCAACTAGATCGGCGTAATTATTTGCGACTGCTAAAGGCATGTGACGTCGTGTTGACCATGTCACGAATGATAGAAGGATGGAATCGAACCGCTCATGAAGCTATGTTGTGCAAGACGCCGGTCATCGGTTCAGGTACAGGAGGCATGAAGGAATTACTCGAGGGCGGCGACCAAACGGTATGCTCAGACATTCATGATCTGCCCGTCCTTGTCCAACAATGCATCGATGATAAGGACACGATCGGGAATCGTGGACATGCTTTTGCCAGACAATATGACATGACCTATTTCGCTCAAGCATGGCAGAAACTCGTTCAACCTGACGATTGATCACACATTTTTGTTGCGAGAGTGTGGCCCGAAGCAGAAAATGTATGAACGATGCGGATGGGTTCAAGAGAATTCAAAGAAGGGCAGGGCAAGCATCAACCGAAAAGAAAAGGAGAGGGAAGACAATGGCAAAGAAAATAGAAGTTTTTACCGGAACCTTAGAACAGTCTGTTCTGTGTTTCGTCCTTTTGATTACAGCCGCGGTCGTATGGGTTCACGGAAGCTACATAAACCTATAAGACTTTGTCAAAGACAAAGAAAAGCCCCGGATCGTTGATACGGTCCAGGGCCTTTCAAATAAATCCGGCAACGTGCTACTCTCCCATGGTCAAGCCATAGTACCATCGCCGCTGAGGAGCTTAACGGCCGTGTTCGGAATGGGGACGGGTGGATCCTCCTCGCCATGATCGCCGGAAATTGACGGTTCCATCCATTCAAATGGATAGAACAAAATTATTACATATTGGGGTTAAAATCTCGCCTTTGCCCGGGTGCCTCCTCTAAAGAGGAAACACCCGGAACACAAAGACGCAAAGTTAATGGTCAAGCCTCACGGCTGATTAGTACCGGTTAGCGCACACATCACTGTGCTTACACACCCGGCCTATCAAGGTCGTAGTCTTCAACCTGCCTTCAGACCTACCGAAGTAGATAGGGAGATCTTATCTTGGAGGGGGCTTGGCGCTTAGATGCTTTCAGCGCTTATCCTTTCCGTACATAGCTACCCAGCGATGCTCCTGGCGGAACAACTGGAACACCAGAGGTACGTCATTCCCGGTCCTCTCGTACTAAGGAATGCTCTCCTCAAATCTCCTGCGCCCATGGTGGATAAGGACCGAACTGTCTCACGACGTTCTGAACCCAGCTCGCGTACCGCTTTAATGGGCGAACAGCCCAACCCTTGGGACCTTCTTCAGCCCCAGGATGCGATGAGCCGACATCGAGGTGCCAAACCGCCGCGTCGATGTGGACTCTTGGCGGCGATCAGCCTGTTATCCCCGGAGTACCTTTTGTCCGTTGAGCGATGGCGCTACCACTAGCAACCACCGGATCACTTAGACCTGCTTTCGCACCTGCTCGACTTGTAGGTCTCGCAGTCAAGCTCCCTTCTACCTATACGCTCTACGCACGATTGCTGACCGTGCTGAGGGAACCTTCGTGCTCCTCCGTTACTCTTTGGGAGGAAACCGCCCCAGTCAAACTGACCCTCTGACACTGTTCCCCGCCCGGATTCACGGGTCGAGGTTAGAATTCCGATTACTCAAGACTGGTATTTCACTGCTGGCTCCACCTACGCTGACGCGCAAGCTTCAAAGCCTCCCAGCTATGCTACACATGCATAATCAAAATCCAATATCAGATTACAGTAAAGGTTCACGGGGTCTTTCCGTCCTACCACGGGTATCCGGCATTTTCACCGGAATTACAATTTCACCGAGATCCACGTTGAGACAGCGTCCAGATCGTTACACGATTCGTGCAGGTCGGAACTTACCCGACAAGGAATTTCGCTACCTTAGGACCGTTATAGTTACGGCCGACATTCACCAGGGCTTCAGTTCAAAGCTTCTCCCCGAGGGGATAACCTCTTGCCTTAACCTTTTGGCATTGGTCACGTGTCACACCCTATACATCCTCTTACGAGTTAGCAGAGTGCTATGTTTTTGATAAACAGTCGCCTGGACCTCTTCACTGCGCCTCTCAAATGCTTACTCAGAAAAAAGATTACATTCGAGAGGACCCCTTCTTCCGAAGATACGGGGCCAAGTTGCCGAGTTCCTTAACGTGGTTTCTCTCGCGCGCCTCGGAATACTCTTCCATTCCACCTGTGTCGGTTTACGGTACGGTCAGCAATTTGATTCGCTACGGAGCTTTTCTTGACAGCATGGTATCGATGAATCCGTGTCCCCCGTAGGTTTCACGTCCATTCACCTCTCAGAGTTGCCCGAAACTTTCATTTCAGACCTCCTACTGGCTTAGACCACCACGTCCAATGGGTGGCTCATCTAACCTCCTGCGTCCCTCCTTCGCTCAAACACCAAACTACTGGTACGGGAATATTCTACCCGTTTCCCATCGCCTACGCTTTTCAGCCTCGGCTTAGGGGCCGACTAACCCTGGGCGGACGAACCTTCCCCAGGAAACCTTGGAATTTCGGCGGCCAGGATTCTCACCTGGCTAATCGTTACTCATGTCCGCATAATCACTTGTATACAGTCCACGGTCGGTTGCCCTTCCGCTTCAACCTATATACAACGCTCCTCTACCACGCCTTGATTCCGAAGAATCAAGACATCCGCAGCTTCGGTAGCCAATTTAGTCCCGTTCATTTTAGGCGCAAAACCACTCGACTAGTGAGCTATTACGCACTCTTTAAATGGTGGCTGCTTCTAAGCCAACATCCTAGTTGTTTATGCAGTTTCACATCCTTTAGCACTTAACTGGCTTTAGGGACCTTAGCTGGCGGTCTGGGCTGTTTCCCTTTCCACTACGAAGCTTATCCCCCGCAGTGTGACTCCTTAGATGACTGGAACGGCATTCGGAGTTTGAGTGGCGTCAGTACCCCGGTAGGGGCCATCATCCAATCAGTGCTCTACCTCCGTTCCGAGCATTTCTAAAGGCTAGCCCTAAAGCTATTTCGAGGAGAACCAGCTATCACCGGGTTTGGTAAGCCTTTCACTCCAACCCACAGCTCATCCGAGCGTTTTTCAACACGCAACGGTTCGGCCCTCCACTCGATTTTACTCGAGCTTCAGCCTGGCCATGGGTAGCTCACCCGGTTTCGGGTCCACCACAAACGACTGTACGGGCTATTCACCCTCGCTTTCACTTCGGCTTCACGCTGTCAGGCGTTTAACCTTGCCGCCTATGGTGAGTCGCGGACTCATTATGCAAAAGGCATGCGGCCATCCCGACAACACGCAAGCGTGAGTCAAGACTACCACAGTTTGCAAGCACACGGTTTCAGGTACTATTTCACTCCCCTAAGCGGGGGTTCTTTTCACCTTTCCCTCACGGTACTAGTTCACTATCGGTCATCAGTGAGTATTTAGCCTTGGGAGGTGGGCCTCCCGGATTCAGACGGGGTTTCACGTGTCCCGTCCTACTTGGGATACCACTAGAGCCAACTCCAATTTCGCGTACAGGCCTTTCACCTTCTATGGAAGAACTTTCCAGAACTTTCCGCTATCTTCGTTGGTCTCATATCGTGGTCCCGCAACCCCAGCCGGCAAGCCGACTGGTTTAGGCAATCTTCCCGTTTCGCTCGCCACTACTCAGGGAATCGAGTTTTCTTTCTCTTCCTCCGGGTACTGAGATGTTTCACTTCCCCGGGTTTCGCTTTGAAGCCCTATTTTATTCAGACTCCAATGGCCCAACATGACTTGGACCGGGTTTCCCCATTCGGACATCTCCGGATCATCGCTTGAGTGCAGCTCCCCGAAGCTTATCGCAGCTTACCACGTCCTTCATCGCCTTCTGATGCCAAGGCATCCACCGTGCGCCCTTTTTAGCTTGACCAAATGAAAATTCATTTGATCGCCATGTCTAACGATATGGCGCGCGTCTTTGTAAACAAAGACGGATTTAAACCCTTCAATATGCAATTTTCAAAGAACACCCCGACCCAAAAGTCGGGGAAATTCAACCTACGAGTCCCCTAACTCGTTCTATACCTTAAAGTGCAGGACACTTGGTGGGCGTACCTGGACTCGAACCAGGGACCTCATCCTTATCAGAGATGCGCTCTAACCGGCTGAGCTAATCGCCCACAGGGCGCTGGAGGCTACCGAGCATCCGAGCGCCAGACAACCCTCAGCTGCGGGTGTTCGAAGACCCACCGGACGAGGGACGCTCGCTTGAGGGGTGCGCCTATAATGGCTGCCCGTAACAAGCTGGCCGGCATGAGGTGTGGGCATGCGCGAAATGAACATCTATGGGGTCAGCTTCGACATGGTCGGCAAACAGCCGATCGTGCTTCTCAAGACGGTGGACGACAACAAGTTCCTGCCGATCTGGATCGGCCACGCGGAGGCTGCCGCCATCCTGATGAAGCTACAAGGGGCGGACACGCCGCGGCCTATGACGCACGACCTCATGAACCACCTGGTCGGAACTCTTAGCGCGGAGATCTCCCGGATTACGGTGACCGAACTTCGCGACAACACCTTCTACGCGATGATCACTCTGAACGCCTCGGACGCGTCTGAGATCGAGATCGACTCGCGCCCGAGCGATGCTCTGGCCTTGGCCGTGAGGGCCGACGCGCCGATCTTTGCGGCCGAAAGTCTCATCGAAGAGAATGCCATCGAGTTCGACCACGAGGTTGAGGACACCGAAGAGGTCGTCGAGCAGTTCAAGGAATTCCTGGACGACGTATCGCCCGAGGACTTTGCCAAGGAAAGTTAACCAGCGAACTATTCGCGCTCCCCTGCGGTTTTGCCAAAAAAGCTAACGCTGTGCTTGGCCTTTGCTTCCACCTCCCGGCCGGGTAGTCGTTCCTCGGTCGGCTAACGTGCCCTCAGCACCCCCATGATCCGAAGGTAGTCATGATCGACATCTCGCCGATCCAGATCATCATTGTTCTTGTCATCGCCCTCCTGGTCTTTGGTCCGAAAAGGCTGCCATCGATGGGGCGGGACCTTGGTCGCAGTCTGCGCGAGTTCAAGAGTTCCGTCAGTGACTTCTCATTCGACGAACCGGCGGACCCCGGGGCCACGCCGCCGCAGGATCGGGCAGATAGCGACCAATCTCCGGCCGAGATCGCCCCTGTGGCCGATGCCGTGGATCCCGACGAGGATCTCGACGGGATCGTCGTCCCCGGCGACGCCCCTCCGTCCTAGCGGGTGGCGCGTTTGCGGCTCCCCTTCATCCGCCGCGCACGGCCGGATGACAAGTACACGGTCGTGGAGCATCTCACCGAGCTCCGGGTCCGAATCATCATCGCCGTCGCGGCCCTCGTTGTGGCGTTCGGCGTGGCGTATGCCTTCAACAGCACGCTGATCGACATCCTCCAACGCCCGCTGCCGGACGAACAGCGCGACAATCTCAAGACCATCTCCCCGACGGAGCCGTTCTTCACGATTCTGAAGGTCTCGTTTTGGGCTGCCGTACTGGCGTCGATCCCTATTTGGCTCTACCAGCTTTATGCGTTCGTCATTCCCGCGGTGGCGGAGCAGTCTCGGCGGGTCATGCTGATGATCGTGGCCGGGGTCAGTTCCCTGTTTCTCGCCGGGGTGGCGTTTGGGTACTACATCGTCCTGCCGGTGGCGCTGCGCTTCCTGCTTGACTTCGGCGGGGATACCTTCGACACCCAGCTTCGCGCCGGTGAGTACTTCTCGTTCGCGACGGCGCTGCTCCTTGGCTCCGGTCTGATGTTCGAAGTTCCCGTCGCCATGCTGGCGTTTGCGCGGATGGGTCTCGCGACCGCCGGCATGTATCGACGCCAGTGGAGAGTTGCTCTCGTGGTGATCGCCGCGGTTGCCGCCATCCTCCCTGGGGGCGATCCCGCCAGCATGTTCTTGCTCATGATCCCGCAGATCCTCCTCTACGGGGTCGGCATCTGGCTGGCCGCGGCATTCGGTGCAACCCCCTTGTGGTCTCGGGAAACCTGGGTCGCCGACGAGGAGCCCGAGGGCACCGCTTAGTCCCCGCTGCCCTCGAAGGCGCTTCCCGTCAGCACGAGGAACACGTCCTCAAGGGACGCCGGTCGCAATAGCTCAATTTCCGCGTCGCCCACGTCGCGGCGCAGGGAGTCAGCGGCGGCACCAAACACCAGCGTTCTGCCAACGCCAATCTCAAGTCGCCGAGCGGCTCCGGCTCCGTCCCCGAGCGGACCCCGAACGACTGCGGCGAACTCACCGACGGTCTCCCGGATCAGCGCGTTGGGAGCGCCCTGCGCGATGATCCGGCCGTGGTCGATGACTGCGACGCGATCGCAAAGCTGGGCGGCTTCGTCCATGTAGTGGGTTGTCAGTAGAACCGTGGTGCCCTCTGATTTCAGCGCGCGAAGACGCTCCCATACGACGTGGCGTGCGTGCGGATCCAAACCGGTCGTCGGTTCGTCCAAAACGATCAGCTCGGGTTCGCTCATCAATGCCCTGGCGATTTGGAGGCGGCGCTGCATTCCTCCCGACAATGTGTCGACGCGTTGTGCGGCCCGGTCTGCCAGCTGCATGAATCCCAGCAACGCGTCCGCACGGGGGCCTGCATCGCGTTTGTTAACGCTGAAATATCGGGCAAATACCAGGAGATTCTCGCGTACCGTTAACTCAAGGTCGAGCGTGTTGTCCTGCGTAACAACCCCCAGCCGACGTTTCAGCGCGCGCGGTTCGACCGCGGGGTCCAGGCCCAGAACTCGGACCTCTCCACCGTCGCGCTGGGACAAACATG